>JAOXOE010000698.1:2363430-2403613 GCA_028565055.1 Phoeniculus purpureus
AATACACACACTTTACAATTGGGGGAAATCGCAGTCAAGTTTTACAAGTCAAAATAGCTGTCTTCACTATGGAAAGCTTCATGACCACAGAAAACTAATATTACAGAAGATGTAACATTGAATTTGAACATACAATTTACCTAAAAAGAGGAAGAAAAAGTCTTTTCTACAATTTTTCTGACTCATAGCCAGGATAATTTAAAATAGTTTGAAGAACAAAACAATTTTTAAACCTACACTGTCTTTTAAAACTAGAACTGAACTCTATCAGAACTACAACTGTTCTGGTGTTACGTGGTTTTTGTTTTCATTAAAATTTATGTTGTTATTGTGAAATAATAAAGAAAACAATATTTTTGCCAGAAGTTTATGCCTGAAAAAGCACAGAGAAAGGTACAAGACTGAAATAGTATTAATAATCTCTCTGATCCCTACACTTACATGTTTAAACATTAACACCCCCCCCTTCAAAGTTGCCATTAATTCTTTCCTGCAAACAGCGTGATAGACAGAAATATTGGAATCAAAAAAATATTAGTTACAGATAGTTCAACAAAGGAGGAAGAAGAATAAGAGAGACACAATCAGATAAATCTTGGTGAATTAATATTAAACAAAGACACACATATTTCAACATATTTAATGCTTAAAAACATTAACTGCATTATTAAAAATGTGTCAGTTGCAGAAAGTTTTATTAAAGCCTAACTTACTAAACCACTTTTGTTTCAATAGAAACAAAAAGAAAAAATACAACCTGGAGACTTCAGGAGCAAAATATACCACAAAAATGAGGCAAATCTCTGGCTCGGTACAACTTCATTAATGAACTTATTGATCAAATGTTGACCCAGCACAGGCCACGTAAGAACAAGGTACTCCCTTTTTCAATTTGGTTTATGCAGATTAAGTAAGCATTAAAATTGAATAATTTGTAGTTGATAAAGCAACTAGAATGATGGGAGGGATAAAACCAGGAAACTAAATTAATTTGAAGTGCAAAATCTACTTTGATACTCTTCTCAATAACTATAATTAACCGTTTAATTTTAAACCATTTTAGAGTCTTGTCTTTCACTTTTACTGCTTAATAATCTTTGTCCAAAAGTAGTTTGGCACAAATAAAAACCTAAAACACACGTTTTTGTTAGGTTTTGTTTAGGATGTCTGTTATGCAATTTTCTCACATAGTGGAATGTGTCCTGGGGAACGGAACAAATTTAGGAAAAATTACATATCATTACAAATCCGTGACTGGACAATGAACAGCCTTCCTCCTTCTGACAGTAACTACCATAGGTGCATGGGGAAAAAAAAACCCAGTATTTCAACCAAGATTTCAATTCTAACTGTTTAGCAACAGAGGAGAGATCAAGGAGGGTCACAAAGGAAAGCGACAGAAACAGAACAAAAACCCACAAGTTTTACATTCTCCATGCATTAGAAAATGCTTGTGCATGCCAGAGCAGCGAGACGAGAACCAAGATGGAAAAATCTGTACAAGAGAATTACACTAAAAAGAAAAAGCTGCAGTTTACAGAAAAGTTGCACGGAAGTAGTAGTTGGATAGAGTGTTGGGAACAGGGCCATGGTACCAGCATAGAGCACCTTATAAAATATTGTGACAGCAAAATTGTAGAGGAGATACAATGAAAAACCAAGACCCAAGCAATTCTTAAAATTTATACCTCCTGATAGTCCCTATTTTATTAAATTGTACCCTGAAAGTAAATTTAGTTAATTTTATTGTATCTTATCTATGTCACGTTAAAAAACCAAACAAACCACCGAACAGACATAACCCACACCACGCTTAAGCAGACACACAAAAGAGAGGAAAGTATTTCAGCAATTATTCTGTCATTTCCTATCTCTCTTCTTCCTCTTCAAATCCCCAGATAACAGCTGACATAACTTGCCACTACATGCTTGAAGAACACTGCAATGGAGTCCATCTGCATTGTTCCCATCAGATTTATCCCACCATTTTGGTTGGAAGAGATCTTTAACATCAAGTCCAACTGCTAACCCAGAACAGCCAGGTAACAGCCAGGTCACCACATAAACCATGTGCCTCACCACTACATCTACCTGTTTCTTAAATACCTTCAAGGTTGGGGACTCCACCATTTCCCTGGGCAGCCTGTTCCAGTGCTTGACAACCTTTTGAGTGAATACATTTTTCCTAATATCCAACCTAAACCTCCCCTGTCACAACCTGAGCTCATTTCCACTCATCCTATTGCTTATTACTTGGGAGAAGAGACCAGTGCCCACCTCACTACAATCTCCTGTCATGTAGTTGTAGCAAATGATACAGTCTCCCCCAGCCTCCTTTTCTCCAGACTAATTAGGCTTAGTTCCCTCAGCCATTCCCCACAAGACTTGGGCTCTAGACTCTTCCCCAACTTCATTGCCCTTCTTTGGATATGCTTAATCACTTCTATGTCCTTCTTGTAGTGAGGGGTCCAAAAGTGAACACAGTACTTGAGGTGTGGCCTCATCAATGCCAAGTACTGGGGGGCAATCATTTCCCTACTCCTGCTGACCATACTATTTCTGATACTAGCTAGGATGCCAATGGCCCTCTTGACCACCTGGGCACACTGCTGCCTCACAATTAGTCAGCTGTTGGACCACACCCCAGGTTCTTTTCTACCAGGCAGTTTTCCAGGCACTCTTCCCCAAATCTGTAGTGTTGCATGGGGTTGTTGTGAGCCAAGTGCAGGACCCAGCAATTGGCCTCATTTAACCTCTTATCACTGGCCTTGGTCCATCAATCCAACCTGTCCACATCCCTCTGTAGAGCTTCCCTACTCTCAAGATCAACACTCCCACTCCCACACCACTTGTTGTCATCTGCAATCTTACTATGGATGCACTCAATGCCCTCGTCCAGGTCATTAACAAAAATATTAAATTAGAACAGGTCCTTATACTGAATCCCAGAGAATGCCATTTCTGGCCTGCCACCATCTGGGTTTAACTCCATTCAGCATGACCCTTTGGGCGCAGCCAACCAGTCAGCCTTTTACCCAGCAAAACCCATCCAAGTCATGAGCACCTACTTTGTGCAGGAGAATGCTATGTCAAAGGCTTTACTGAAGTCTATGCAGACAATGACCAAAGACTTTCCCTCATCCACTGAGTGGGTGACCTTGATACAGCAGGAGATCAGGTTAGCCAAGCAGGACCTACGTTTCATAAACCCCTGCTGACTGGGCCTGATCACCCGATTCTGCCAATCATTCTGTGCCTTCAAGTCCAAATCTACATACAATGACATTGATCAAAGGAGAAAGACCTAGGAGGAGCTTCGAGGAGAAGGATCTGGGTTTTTAAATTCATCTTTAAGTTTCTTTCTTGTTACATCAAGTAAGAATAATACTTTGTAAAAAGGTATAACACACATGTATGTTTTGGTAAGTCTTTGGTACTTATTTCTTAAGGACTTCTTTCATCTCTCTCAAAACACAAAACATCTTTCCTGTTTGCATCAGAAAAAATCCAAGCAATCGAACAAAAATATAAACCACCAAAATATATTCATCAAGGTATTCCTTATAGTATTGCTAAATGAAATGGTTTTTCACTGCAAATAACATACCTCTTATTACTTTGGTTGCCAAATTAAATTCTTACAAAACAATATCACTCTATGAGGCAAAAAATAAATCAATATGCAATTTCAACATCAAAGAATGAATTTGAGATCACAAAACTGACCATGTGTGTTAGCCTGAAATTTTTTACACCATTCTTTAAGGAGAAAATTTAAAGAAATTAATCATTGCTCATTTGCTTCCATAAAGAGAAAGCTGATAAAGCCAGGTGTCCCCTTAAACCCTAGATGCGGTCCACAAAGCTCATTTAGAGGCCAGCACTGGTCTTCCAGAGTTCTCCGTCTACAACATTCTCCCATCTCTCTCTTACACTAAAGTGTCTCCAGACATGTCCTTCCCAAAATGCCTCTTTGAGATCTTTTTCTTTTCTCTAGAAGCTTTACCTCAAATCTTCCCAAACTGTGGTTGTCAGTCATCTCCCTCCTCAACCCCAGAAACTACACGTCTGTCCATTTCTATAAGCATCACTCTGTCTATCCATGTCTCTGTATGAAAACCTCTCACCAAGAATAATGTCTGCTTTAAGAAGCTCTGTGTCAATGTCCAGCTGTTCCCATCCCCTCATGAATACTGCAACATGATAGGGAACTGATCCGTCTCAAGAATTTTAACTCAAGTTACTTTACTGGCTAGATCACTTTCCCAATCTAGTTCATACATGGCTGTACTAATGTGTGCTAAAACAGCACAAGGGAGAAAATGAATAGCATGGGGAAGGAAGAGAGGAAGGAAAACACTACTTCAGTTGGTTTACACATCTCGGCACCTGCAACTGTAATTACATGTTTCAGCTATGTCAACCTAGCAAATAGCTGCCACCAAAGCTGGAAGATTCATTCCTCCCCTCACTCTCAAACTTTGGTACTCATTTCCCCCTTCTAAATACCATGAGTCCACAGAGTTAATCATAAAACGTTTTGGGTTGGAAAGGACCTCAAAGTCATCTAGTCCAACACACCCTGCAACGAACAGAGGCAATAAGAAGATTTGTCTAGCACAGGTTGTCCAGAGCCCCATCCAACCTGATCTTGAATGTTTCTAGGATGGGGCAAAGTTTAAAAAGTTGATCAAGTAGATTCAGCTTGCTCATTTGTCAGGAAACTATTCTTTTCATCCAAACAAACTGACTCACCTTGTGGCCACATGATCACTATATCCCACAAAAAGAAAATACTAGGAAGGCCTGGCAGGGACAACATGTCTCAGTAATAGTTTCAGTTTAGATCATGAACATAACAGTCTAAGAGGAAAGTTATCTAGTGTACAAGTATGCTAACATCTCCTGAAACAGAAGTAAAAACCACGATGGCAGAGCCTCTGATCTATGGACAACTGCAAAAATATCTGTAGCTGCAGCTCTGTTGAACAGATGACATGGGTTTCATGTGTCCCCCATTACACTCCTCTCAGTCTCTGCTTTCCACTGCAATCATCAGTTTTCAATTCACTGTGCCCAGCAAATTCCTTAAACTGTTGGAATTCATTAGAGATGTTATGAAGTGTGTTAACACTGCATTGTAAATGTTATCAAGTGTAAAACTCACAACTTCAACCAATAAAACAGTGTTTTGTAACTTACTGTAAAATTGCAGAATTATCACTTGCTGTGGCCTCCCTTAAGTACTTGCTTATCTGCACATGGGTGGCCCAAGTCTAGATCCTCATATTAAATTCTCAAACACACATGCATTTGCAAACAAAAACTACACTGAAATTATTCAAAATCCTACTCTTCCTGTCACACATTCAACTGGAAGTACAGTGACTCACGTCTGCACATGAAACAGACAGCTAAGCCTGCACTGTATTCAACACATGCTGACATTTTCTAAAGCCAGTAGATTAGCTGATGAAATCCATTAATAACTGCACTGGTTCATTTTACAAGGCTCAAGTTATGTCAGAAATGCAATGCGCCCCTTCTATCTGTAAAGGAAAGTAAAAATATAAGAAACTAGATCCAGCATTAGTGAATCATCCTGGATGCAGAGCTCAGCCAACAGAGACAAATGAATAATGAAAATAAGACACCCGTTCACAAAACGTATTAAGTCTGAAAACACGTGACACTTCTTTTTTTTTCCACAATGCCGCATGCACTTTAAGACTTGAAGTACAAGCTGATTCTAGTTTGTATTAATAATAACATTAAACAATTAGTCTACCATTATTATTAATTTCTTATTCCCCAGCCATTGGGGATTAAAGTCTACAACAGTCTAGGTAAAACATAATCAACACTGTAAAATACAAAACTGGATTAATTTAGTATCAGTTTAACACATAATTCATTACCCAAGCTAATTTCCTTTTTGAGTGAGCAGGAATTCTGCTTCAGAGAAAAAAACCCTGTATGTCAAAATGTACACTATTATTTAGCTGAAGAAAAGGCACAAGAAGGATCAAACAAATCATAACAATGGACTAAGTTGGAAGGACTGGGGGAAGAAACAGCAACTGTATGAGAGGCAAGTATGGGATGGGTGTCCTGGTAAAGATGTGGAATATTTAGAGAAGATGTGTGCTGCTGGAGATACCAAATGCAATTCAGTATGTGGGATACTGTTGGAGCGTCACAGAGAACTCAGTGAATGCCCAGCAAAGGCCAGATTGTAGGTGCAGAGAAACAGAGGTGGGCTGAAAATCCAGCCTTCTGCCCTAGGACACTTACAACTATTTTTCCACCTTTCATCCTGCATATTGCATAGACACGGTGACTTCTTAAATAAAAGATGGATCATCAGACACCAGAAAAAACAAAATCCCAAACCAACGACAAAATAATTATTTAAGTTAGTTCAAATTAAGAAATATTTACACAGCATCCAAGGCACAATCATTCAATGAGTAAAAGATCCTTGGGGAACAATAAACTAAGGAAATAATTTGGCACAGTAAGTGAATACAAAACTATTGATCATCTCACATCACTCCACATCTCTGTTTAAACAATATAATCCCTGTTCAAGCTCTTAAGGAAACTACTGATTCATGATGAAAGTTGTTCATATAACAAATCTAATCATTTCAATTTTAGAAAAACTGCTTTTTTTTTTTGTCAGTAAACAAGCTACAGTTTATTCCATACCAATTCCTTGAAGAGATAAAGAAACCCACACTCCTTTTAATGCCTTTGTAACTTATCCTTTATCATGCACTCTGTTAGCTTTCCATTATTTGCCTCATCTCAGAAAGAAGCAGAAAACATCAGTACAAGAACAGGGCACTAATGTGTCACCACCAGTTCTCAAAACTTTTCTTCTGCCCAGGGAACCATGGGCAAACAGTACAGAGGAAATAGAAAGACACTTAAGAATCACCCAAGACGTGCACAAACCCTATTTGAACAGTTGGAAGAAAGTTATAACAACATTTTATTTGGCACAGAGCATCACAGAGAACTTCAGATTTACCACCAGTGTCTGTGTTTCAACAACAAAAAAAATTGTGAAAAACTACACTATTTATACATCTCGTCAAGTTAGAAAGTCTTTTTTTGATTTTTAGTATACTTATCTAAACATGATCAAGCATTTAGTGTCTCTATGCAAATGGCTGCCAGATGGTGAGCCCTCTCAATTGCTTCATCATTCAGCACTACATCAGGCAGAATTTGAAGCTACTGCCAGATACCAGCTCAGCTCTTCACTTCTTTACAGACATTCCTTTTCTGTATGAGGAGACATACTGAGAACTCAAGACTGAATTTGCCATACTATTATGGGCAGTTCTTTATTTCTTTCTAGATCTGATCTGCAATATGCTGTTTAAGCTTTGTGTTTAATGGTTACTTGAATTTCACACTAAGTGACCTTATCTGAAAGCTGTAATTTCAGCAGCAGCACTCCGGCAGAGTCCTTCTATCTGAGATGTATGACAACTATGAAAACTAAAGGCAGGATTATTCTTCTCCATCTCTGAACAAGTACTTTTTGAATTATTTCCTTAACTTTTTGAAGAACTGTGAAAATAGTTTTCAACAGGTGAGAAGGATTTTGGAGCATGGAGTCTCATGCTCATAGGAAAAGGGAGTGCAGCACAATTTAAAACAAAAACCTTCAAAGCACACAATTCAACAAAATTAACATTACTAAGTAAAAGCTCTTGGTAATATTAGATAAACTATGAACATGACACAAGTGTCAATTAATAAAAGATAAAAACAAATAATCTACCCTTGTGATACTGAAAACCAGGAGCATCACCTTAATACTCCAGAGTTACACTTTTCAGAATGTTACTGTAGGTAGGTAATAAAACCTGGATGTGTTTAAAAGTCATGCAGATATGAAGCTTAGTGACATGGTTAAGTGGTGGGCTTGGTACACTTAGATTGAAAGTTGCTTTTGATCTTAAAGGTCTTACCCGACCAAAACGATTCTGATTCTAAATGATCAATTTTTCTCTGCCCTTACAAGATCATTATCAAATTAAAGCCAAATATGTTTAATGCTAATGCAAAGAATTACACATTTTAAACACACTCTCTCAATTTTTAGTCATCAACATTTCTTAGCCCAAATGCTGCATAGATGTAAGAGTATCTGACTACATAAACAAAGACAATATGTCCTCAAAAGGAAGAGTGTAATTCTCGGTTTCTTATATGGCTGCACTTTCACTGCAGGAAGTTCAGCTGAACATGTAACAGGGAAGATGCATGATAAGCCAACATTTTAAAAATCAAAATGAAAGCACTTTCCATTAGAAGACATGAAAGACTAAATATCTCCAACAAACAAATAAAACCAGGAAATGCCATTCAGTAAAGCAAAATAAACCAAGTCACCATCTTGATCAACTCTGAGATTTATGACAATATAATTAAAGTGTCTTGTGAAAACAAAGGCTAATAAAAGGCAAACAAGAATCTTAGGTTTGAGAGCTGACTTCTTTAACAGCTGAAGCACTATCAGTTGAGCAGGACCACTTCCCTACAGTTTCACAAATGTATTTTCACTTAGTCAATCTGCAAGACTTGTTCAGAAAAGCTTTGGTCAACCCCCCTACAACATCCTTACTATCTTATGTTCACTATATCCACCAGGATTAAAGATCACTGTATTCAAAATATTTTCTTCTCATCCATATAGTCTACTGAAAAGTTTTCACCTTAAAGTCAAATGTGAAATCAACAGCAGTTGAAACCTGTCTCAGGCAGAAATAAAAAACACAACGCAAGAGTTGTGGCTGAACTGGTCAGCAATTTTTGCCTGGCAACAACTTGAACTACGCAGATGGTGACTTGTCCTTCATCAGTTGTACATGTCAAGGTCTGCCATCAGTTCTCCACAGCTGATGCGTATACCAGTTAGAGGATCTGCTCTGTCCTCCTTTGCATGATTACCAGCCTTCTGAAAGGAGGGTGGGTTTTTTCAATATGAAAACACTGGAAACCCCAATACTCCTTTCCAGCTTCGGTACAAACTACCTTTCCTAATGTCATTCTAACTTCAGTATAGCCCTGGACCAAACCGCTACGAAGGAATCCACACACTGGACACAACGTGAAAAGATGAGTTACTCTCAGCTCCAAGCAAGTGTCCAGCTAGTTAGCTCAATATGTAATATGAGGATTAATTAAGCCTAGTAATGCATCAGCTTTTACCACAAGACCAGAACTGTTCACTCAGAAACACCAAGTATCTCATACAGAACTGCAGTGAAAATGCTCTGTCCCATGTTCTGTTTGTGCCTTGAGTACCAACAATCAATCAGTCACATCCTTTGAAAAAACTACAACTTCAAACTGGGAAATAATGAGGCACATGGCAAATAAGGAGGTTAACTGGTGACAGCTTTTCAGCTTGAGGACAGGCTGAGGGAATTGGGGCTGTTCAGCCTGGAGAAGAGAAGGCTGTAGGGGGACCTTATAGCAGCTTTCCAGTAACTGAAGAGCACCTAAGAAAAGCTGGAGGGGCTTTTTATCAGGGACTCTAGTGATAGGACAAGGGGAAATGGTTTCATGCTGGAAGAGAGCAGATTTAGAATGGATCTTAGAAATTCCTCAATAATATAACTGTATATAATATGTATGTATAGTATGGCCAGCAAGACTAGTGACAAAATTCTCCCCCTGTACTCAGCACTGGTGAGGCATCACCTCAAGTACTGTGTGCAGTTCTGGGCCCCTCACTTGAAGAAAGATATTGAGGTACTGCAGTGGGTCCACAGGACAGCAAGGAGGCTGGAGAATGAACTAGAATGACAATCTTATTGAGGAGAGACTGAGGGAGCTCAGGTTTAGCCCAAAGAAGAGAAGATTCGGGGGGGGGGAGACCTTATTTTCTCTGTAAGAGTTGTAGATAGGTGGGGGTCAGGCTCCCAGACAATTAGCGAAAGGATGAGAGGGCATGGTCTTGAAGCTGCACCAGAGGAGGTTTAGGTTGGATGTTAGGAAGCGGTTTCTCATGGAAAGGGTGATCAAACATTGGAATGGACTGCCCAGGGAAGTGGTGGAGCCCCGTCCCTGGAGGTATTTAAGAAAAGACTGGATGTGGCGCTTAGTGCCATGGTCTAGGTGATTGTGGGGATGTTAGGTCATAGGCTGGACTTGATGATCTTAGATGTCTTCTCCAGCCTCAAGAATTCTATGATTCTGTAATAAGCAGGTGGTGGGGCACTGGAACAGGTTGCCCAGGGAGGTTGTGGATGCCCCCTCCCTGGAAGTGTTGGATGGGACTCTGGGCAACCTGGTCTACTGAGAGGTGCTCCTGCCCGTGGCACAGGGATTGAAACTAGATGATCTCTGAGGTTCCTTTCAACCTAAACCGTTCTATGAGTCTATGAATTTAGACAATTTATAGACATTGATCCATTTGAAAACTTTAGGATTTTGTGATTCCCCTGGACTCAGTATCATCATTCATATATTTGTTGTATCCTGTAAGAAGTTCTCAAGTCCTACACACACACCTTCATCCATGTGGTTTTTCCTCAGCCAATTTATGCCATTTCTCCTCAGTCGATAAAGGACAGTAGGTTCTTTCACTAAGGCCACCTGTTGTTAAGTGTTGGAAAAGAGCAGAAGCTTGTGCTGCAAAAAGAAGCAAAGAAGCAGAAGTAGAGAGGGTTTGTGCACAATGACCCTCAATTAGAAATTATTTTTTAAATGTTAAAGACAGTGTTTCTGTTAAAATATGAAAATACTTGTTGTCATCAAAATACAAATAATAAATATGTGAAAAATTATCATATCTATTTCCCGTCATTTGTCAATCAATTCTGTGGCCTCAAAACATTAGTACCAAATGGAACAATTATGTATAAACTTACAGTTCTGAGCACTCTATTATCACATTCAAAACCTGCCACTTTGAGATATAAACTATTTATATCCAAGAAGTCATCAGTAACCTGGAACCACCTAGAATCACAGAATCATTAGGGATTGGAAGGGACACAGAAAAATCATCTAGTCCAATCCCCCTGCCACAGCAGGATCACTCACTGGAGAAGTTATAGAATCAGAATCACTCTGGGATGGAAGGGACCACCTGATCATCCAGTTCCAACACCCCTGCCATGAGCAGGTACATCCCACCCTAGATCAGGCTTGCCAGAGCCCCATCCTGCCTGGCCTTAAACACCTCCAGGGATGGGGCCCCAACCACCTCCCTGGGAAACCCATTCCAGGCTCTCACCAGTCTCACAGTGAAGAACTTCCTCCTCACATCCAGTCTAAATCTACCCATCTCCAGCTTTGCTCCATTCCCCCAGTCCTATCCTTTCCCCCAACACTAGAAGGAAGGACTCTGACCTAGCAAGCCAGCTGAAATATGAGCATAGAAATAGCAACACCTCCATCCCCTCTGTCAGACAGGAAACCAGCCCAAGGGCTCAGGAGCGACAGGGACAAGACGGGTCACCTAAGGCATAGGGCGTTCACACACAGACAGTGCAATTACACACGTCTCGTTTCCCTATGGAGCTGGGCTAAAACTCATAAAACATGTAGAACTGTTCAGTAATAGCAGTGCTATTCTCAGCTTGCCTTTTTGGTGAGATTCTTAAGCCAGTCTGCATTCAATTCACATTTTCCCAGGGAATAAAAGTTCTTCAGTTTTCCTTTGCTGCCTGTGTGCAGAACTGATGAAGAAAGTAATAGAGATTTTATATGTTACATGCTGGAAACTTTGAAGGGGGGAAACCAAAGCGACACAGTCCAGTTTGTTCATCAGGGTAGAAAGTTCAATAAACTCAGAAATTACGACTCAGGTCCGTGTCACGCAGTGAAAATTGCGGTTTGTAAGGAGAAGCATGAACTCACCAATCTCCTTTTGTTAACCACCCTGACACACGCGTGGGTACAGACACACTGTAGAGACTTTCAAAGTTCGAGAGAGCCAAGATCAGGCAACTCTAGATGAAGCCTTACATTAAAATCAGAAAACAAACAAGCCAAAGTTAACGTCTCTAAAGCTTCATTATTCTGACACATAACTCTCATCAGCAAGACAGGAAGCTCGTCGCTGGTTCTAGCAAGCCGTGGACCAACAGAATAATTTGTAATAGATTATCACTCTCTACAGTTAGATTACTGCAGTTCACCGATTTCTCTTTTCCAAGGCCCATGAAGCAGAAAACAGCATGTGAAATCCCACTGTTTCAAAGAAAACCAGTCTCTCTCTCTCTCTTCTTACCCTGTGTGCTGATGAGAGCTGCACTAGCAGGCTACAGCTGCTCCCCAAGGGACCAGGAAGATAAGAAACACTGCGGCTGCTGCATGACCAAGACCTGAGTGAACCTATCTGCAAATACAATCTTAACCACATTAACAATTCATACAGCCCTTCCCGCACGGGCCAAGACGAGAGCAGATGGGACGTTTTGCCGAATTATTTAAAGGAAAATTTGTTCACCTCAGCAAACCTCTGCACTTTAGGTTTTCTCTGTCTCTGGAATGGAGTGAGGTCTAACAGATGCAGGTATCAGCCTCATCCCTCCCTAACACAAGCACACCATCTTATGAATCCACACTCACTGACCAGCATTTGATAGCAGAAAAAACATTACTGAGACGGACTAGTGGATTTATTTGCTGAGCTGCAAAAAGACAGTTCTTACCGTTTTCCTACTGTCTCAACAGAACTAATTATCTCAGCACAGAATTATACAACTCACCTGGCCACTGTCAAACTGCAGCACCCTCAATACTGCGGGTATACGTCTGACTGGTGCTTCCACGTGGTAACAGGCTGTGATAAATAAATGACACTTACAGAGTATCACGGGGATTTTTTGGTTAGATACCTTACAAAAGGCCAGGTACAACACTAAACCTGCAAATAGCTGATTCCTGCAGGGAGGTGCCCTTTAATAACACACTAAATCACAACAGGCAAGAACACTTCCAAGTGCATTCGCTTCACTTCGAAGCTGTGCCATAAAACCTAGTCCAAATGCTATCAGGTGTTGGTTTACCTCATTTACTTACTGCGCTTCCCAGTGGACGTCACTTGATCAAAGAAACATTTCTAGACATCTCCAACCAATTTCCCTGCACCGCTAGAGGAAAGATCTAACAATACACAAAGCACAAAACCCGGCAAGAGTCTTCCATCAAAACACCGGGATTAGTTTTAAAGTCTTAGTTTGCCGCTTCAACTCGCCTACGGGAAAATTCCACCGATTGAATCTGACAACTCACATTACGGGAGGGTAAGAAGTTATTAATAAGCCTCAGTTTTAGTACTATTTTAATAGAAATAATGCTTTGCATTGTTACACTCCAAAGAGCTAAGAATACAAGAGAAACTTACTTACATTAGAAAACAAGAAGAACGTACAAATTACTCTTACAAAACGTGGTACCGTCTGAAGACGAGCAAGCTGCAGAAAATCCTAGCAGTTAGGATACTAAACCTCTGTTTTCTGAGGAGATACCACTTTAAAGGCAGAGTATCAGCGGAATATTCCCTTGAGGGTTTTGCCCGTTGACATTTCAAAATCAGGAAAGAAGGAAGGAAATCAGCCTGGCAAGGAATGAGCAGGTTAGTTTTACGAAAGCCCCATATGTGTAAACACTCACGCGCTGCAGATGTTGAAAGGGGTTTCAAAACTACACGTACGGACACCGTGCGCCACCAACTACAGGCTGTTTGGGACTGGAAACAGCTTAGCAGAAGCTGAACCCAACTCACACTTGTGGCTCGCACGTGCAAGCGCGTTCTCACACGCAGAAGGAAATGTGAAGTATTTTTACTTTTAAAAACAGGGGTATCACTAAAAAGAGATGGAAATCAGCTCAGGCTGACCCTGTTCAAGGGAACTGGGAGAGTCACATCTTCGCCTTTGGGTACCCGAGTTGTAGAAAGGTGTTGGTTCACAAGATCCATGTACAGATGGATCCGAGTCTACCAGGATTTCAGATCAGGTGATTGCTGCGACACTTCTATAGTAACTTGAGCCACATCTTGGATGCATTTTTGATAGAAGAGTTAAGAATCTAATGCTTTAACACAGCAAAGACTAATGCAAGCCCTTATGTTATACAACGACCATTAAAAAGCTGGTAACTATTTATTGATGTAAAAGCCAACCCAAAGAACAGACATCAGGTCACCAAGGCATCTGACACCAATCCATCCACAGGAGTCGTACTGGAGAAGTAACAGAAAAACGCTCCAAAGTGAACACCGTCAGCTCTCACCATGTAAAGCTTCAGGATCTGAACGCTTTAGCTACTCCTGAAAGGGGACTGTGTGGAAGTTTTAATTTCTCATCTTGGGGAGGTCCCACGAAACTGAAGTGCCTGACATGTTTTACATTCATGTGAACCCACGTCTCTGAAAAGGCGAAATACTCTGGTCTGGAAAGTGTGTGGTCAACTCCTGCAACACTAAAAACCTTCGTTACTCAAACCCATGAGGACACTGTTACGATTAGTAGAAAAACTTGAGCAGACACAAAAAGAACGAAAGATGAGACTGCAGCAAGAGAGCATGGCAAACCTGAGAGATCCGTTAGGCGCATAAATCTGCTTGAAAAACCAAAAAGATAGAAAGAGAGAGCTAACAAACTACAATAAAAGTTATGTCTTTAAAGCAGTAAGTTGTAACAGGGTGGGAAATGTTTAATATGCACACATGCCTGCAAAGGGGTCACTCTCTTTCCGGAAATAGGGAGCTGGTATTTCTCACAGCATCGGATTTATGGTAAAAAAAAAGCCATACATTGTGGTTTTTAAATATTATGCTTTTCCCACCCTGGCAGAGAGTAAACATGAATTTAGAAGCACAGTAGAAAAGTGAAAAAACAAAGAAGAGGAGAGATAGAAAGCAGCAGAGAAAGACAGAAAAGGTGAATACAGAGCTACAGAAGTGTTTATTGAGCATGCTACAGAGGTAAGCAGAGTACACACAAAACGAAATTAAACAACCATCAAACCTCCCACTTTGTTAGAAAATTAATTTTTAATTGTGCCACTTTCAAACTATACTGAATTTTACAATTCTAAAGATGTAAAAACTTAACTAATAGAAAATATACATGACCTTTCTTTTCCCTACATAGATAACAGAATCTATGAGTCTGGAAACTAAGTACATCAATTTCAAAAAGTGTTGGTCATTTAAACAGAATCAAGGTAACAGTTCAGAATGACAGAGAACTGCTTTCAAATTAACTGGGATCTGTAGATTCTGAGCCATGTTTATAGTAAAGTCAGATCAATTTCTAAATACAAAATATTTTGAAGAGATTTATTAAAACTGAATATTACAATGCAAGGTAAATTAAGACTAAAGGCACATAAACTTTGGTCCCACCTGGTTGTCAGTTGTAGAAACTGCCACAAAATTTCCTGCAAACGTTTGCAGCAAAACCTCCCTTCGTCTTTGAAACACACATGCACCACTTCCTGAACTAGCTTGACCAGTCTGTACATGCTCAGAAATCCACAACCATATTCCATATCTTAATTACAAACTAAAGATGGCAATATATATTGAAATGCACGTAAGTCATGTCAACTTCAAAAACATCTACGAAAAATATTCAGCCACAAACAAGACATTACTTAGTGCTGACATTTATATGATACATCCCACAAGAGTGTGTACAAAAAGGTTAAGATTCCATAACGCTTCTCGTGTAGGGCTCAAAGTCACAGAAGTCACTTCCTGTCCTTTTAAGAAATTAATATTCTGCACTTTGTTAATTTTAACTAATGCCTACATTCGTAACTGAATCTAGACCAGAACCATGAACTACAAAAGGCCTTTTTTTGGGAAAAAAAAAGCACAAAAAAACCCAGCAGAAATAACGTAATCAAAGTTTACTCTCTCAGCATAACGCATCTTACCCAATTAAAAGGAAAAATAAGAGACAAGCCAGCAGATAAAGAATCCTATCAAGCAGGAGAAACAAAAGCTTAACCTTTTTACACACCTCTGCCTAAACGCAATTATATTATCATGTAACAATGTGCCCCGGACGACCAAATTTGCTTTTCACTAGTTACGCAACTCCAGCAGTACTAGTTTTCCTTTTTAAGGCACGTACGTCAACTAAGTTGAAAACTGTGGTATTAACTTGAAATTTTTTAAACAAAATGGTGGGTTTTTTTCTAAACAACAGTTGAACAACAGCAGTTAGTATCACTGCATTTTAGGGGTTTTTTTGTATTTTTTATTTTTTAAAACAATCAAGGAATGGTAACAGCATGGAAAAAAAATTAAACAGAAGACAAACTCTGGTCCCCACTTTCCTGAACAGTCAATAGGTGACAACACCAAACAATGCAAGATACCCTCATTTCCAATCCACCATTTCAAATAGTTGACTTGGAGAAAGAGACTCTCAGATGGTGACTTTCTCCCAGATTATAATTGTGAAGATCAATCAGAGCCTGAATAGCTTCTTCTACTGTTGACATCTGAAGAAGTGCCATCTTGTGATCTCTTCTGAAACAAAATAAAGGCATTAGGAAAGGGAACACTACCGGGGCCGCCCCCAACGTTTGCTACCCTCCACACGCTTTTCCTTGGGATGCGTGAAAACGTGCTCAGGCAGCCCTCTGTTAGGAGTCTGTGTGGAGAAGTTACTTACTGAAAAAATTTGAATGCCTTCACAGTGCCTCCAGTGTTAGCAAACAATGTGCGTAGATCCTCTTCTGCTACTGAAGGTCTACAGACAGCGGGAAAGTAAGCACACACAAGAAACAACCATTAGTCGGTTCAGCGCACTGTGACTCACACTGACACTACTGGCTCACTGACAGCCAACACTTACGGAATATTGGACAGATGAAGTGTTGCAGAAGGAGGGAATATATTTTGAAAGTTTTTTGAACCAGGTTTTTTGAAGCGATGCAGAGGTGAATTACCAAAATCTTTAGTCAGCCCTTGGTCATCAAGTCCCTCTCGAGGTAGTTGAACCGTCTGATGTTTAGAAAGGGTTACTCGAATAATCTTCCCATACATTTTTTGCCCATTAAGATGGCTCATGGCTGCAAAAGACAAGAGGTTCACTCAATTTGGCGTTACTTTTCAGTAGCCTACGGCGTACCTCACAAGCAAACGAAAAAACAGTCAGGCAGACCAAAGGCTCAATGTGCTAAACAACCGGAATCAAGACCTAGGTCTGCAGAATGGACACGAGTAGTTAGTTTTATTTAAAGACCGCGACACGATCCAGCTGTTGAATTGTGTGGGTCTTCTGGAATACAAATGCATACAGTCAAGTTCTGGGACGCGTGGGTAACCGGGACACACTGACAAATGTAAACACTTTGTTCACCTGATCTGACCCGGCATAATTTCAAGCACTTAAACTAATAGGAATATAACCAGAAAACTAATCTTACCTAGCTGTGACTGGTTTCCATCAGCCATCTGTATAAGAGCACTGTCTTTCTTATTGTATAAAATCTTCACACGCTGCACATCACCATAAACACCTTTTCAAAGTCAAAGGTAACCCAAAAGAGAAGTTCATTTTAAAGCCAGTCACCTAAGCAATATATTTTGACATATCAATGGAACATTCAGACACCAACAAGAGCACTCACTCAAACTCAACATTCTCACAAATGAACAAAGGAGCTCAAGATTTTGAACAGTGAATTTTGAAAAGAATAATTTCTGATAAACCCTCAAAGCTATGTGAATGATATTAAATTAAAGACCATGCAAAATATATTAGCATGCATTAAAAGAAAATCTGTGTCTATGGAGAGTTTTAAACAGCAAAAGAAAAATAGCAAAAGATTTACTATTCAACTTTAAGCCAAAGTGCTAGCTACAAATAAGAATTAAGGTGAAACCAAAAAAAAAAAACCAACAAAAACCAAACCAAAATCAAATCAATAATAAAAGTATAGTGCTAACAATAACATACCGAAGAGGGTAAACAGACTTTGGGGCGTAACCATCTTTAGAAGGAGAGAAGAGCAAGCAGCGTAAGACAAGAAGAGAGAAGAGTCGAGGAAGAGCGGAGATGAACAGATCATCCATAACGAAGGGTGGTTCCCGCAGAATGGTGAGGTGGTCATGGATCATGGTTTCAAGGCGGTTAATTGGGGCAAGTTGGTCCGAGGAACATTTTGTTCAAGCACAGAAGCATGAACATAGGGAATGAAGATAGGGGACGTCGACAAAAACAAGAAGGGTAAGACAGGGAAGGGCATGGGATTTTGGGTCAAGACAAGGAAAGGGAACACAAAGGGAAAAGGATGAAATGGGGAAGGGAATACAGCAATGCAGAAGAAAAAAAAAAGGAAGTGGGGAAACAAAAAAATAAAATATAGGTCAGTACATAGGAAATGCAGGAATTTGGTCAGAAAATGGTTGGTTTATGTACTGTACAAGAAAAACTGAGTAAAATGTAGTCACCCAAGACAAATATGGGTAAAGTACATTCATATCAAGAGTAAACTACAGCATTTAATCTCAACATGAAAATAAATAAAAAAAGGCATGCAATAGAAATTGTAAACTCTGAACTTTAACTGCGTAAGCATGGCTGGTTATGAAATGCAGGCAAAAAAATATCTCAAAATGGCACTCTGATCTAAAACACCTCAACATGCAAGACTGTGGATGACAAAATAGTACCAGATGATAAAAAAAAAAAGCTTAATGGTCTACAGTGACAGAGGCCAGTTAAAAATGGAACAGCTACACTGATACAAACTCCCCACATTTCATACCAGCTTTCACAGCCGTCAAAATAAAGGACAGTGAAAATGCAAAACTAAATAAACCCCTTCAGATTTCAGAGTTAGCAAGAAAGATACAGTTAAGGTAAAAATGCTTTAACACCATTTATTTCTATTATGCTTTTTAAAGACAAATAAGTAACTGCAAGGAAAAAAATTACTAAGAAACTGGAAAAGTGCCTCGTCAAGATCTTTGGGAGAACCTTCAAAGAAAAACGTGTTAGAGGAGTTCACATAAATTAAGACCTTAAAAACACGAGATACAAGCATGAAATGAATTAACAAATAATTAGAAGAAAGAAAACAAATTCTAGTTTATGTGATTATAGTTGCAAAAGAAAGCACCTTCGATATTGTGTAAAAATAAAACTTTCAATTCCAATGTCAAACATGCAGTAATTATCATATTTTTCTTAGAAAAAATAGGTAGCCGACTAGCAAAAGGTGTTTTAAGTTGTTAGCTACCTGGGAAAACAAAAGTAGCTAAAAGTATTGGCTTTAAAATTAATTTTGGGGTATTATTAAAAAAAAAAAACCAAACCAAAAGATACTTTGAGCTTCAAATCCAAATGTAAAAGGCCAAACACAAAGAAATTATAAAATACTGACAAACTGAAACGTGACTAAAGCAGAAAAACAACGTAAGAGTGTTTCACTGACCTCTTCATTTAAATTGCTAACCAGGAGGACTGTATTGCCACCAGATGAAACTCCAGGCATTCCCACACGGCCAGCAGCAGCAGCTGCAGCTGCAGCAGCAGCATTTGGAATAGCCAGAGGACTCAGAGCTCCTGGAACAGCTGCAACAGGAAGCCCTAGTTTTAAAATAAAGCATATTTTACGAAACACACACAAGTCTTTCAAGAAAGCAGCACTAGTATCACTACAAGTGTTGCACACAACACTTTGCTAAGCAGTCCAGACCACTGTTCAAGTCATTCAAAAGCTTGTGAAATGGGTTGTTAAATTAACAGTGAAACGGGAAATTTTTCTTTATTCAGCAGAAGTCCTCAAAAGGAGTGATGAGGTGTAAGAAGTACTCTTTGCAAATGAACACTCTTGTGCACTGAAACTGTTTTTGCTACACTCCAAAATGCTTTAACGGACTGCTTTATCAAAAGGATCTAAAGGAAGAATAAACAGTGATCATGCTCTCTGCATCCTTATGTTCCATCATCCTTTGAGAGGCATTTCTCACTTCATCTGGACGCTTCAGACTAGAAATACAAACGCCGGAGACGGCCATGTGAAAAGGTGTACATCTCTCAGAACCTCAGCACACATGACATGAGGAGGCAATCTTCTACATTCAAGAGTCAAGGCAGCATCACTGATTATTCTTCAATTCCCTGAAGAAGCGTCTAACAGCTAAACTTGTGGGGTTTTTTCCTTCTCCCAGTGAAACTCAGGTCCTGTAAAGACGTGCTGGTTTCCCTTGGTCATGTCACTGGGTTACAGGGCAAACGTGTACTGTGGAAGTTTGCTGTGGTACATATGCACTACATCTAGTTTAGGCAGTAACTGCTTCATCGTACTTGATCAAAATACTATTTTCATAGCAAGATGTGCCAAAACCAGTACAGAAGTGTAACTTCAGTATTTTGTTTCTTTTACCATGATTAGGGTCTCAGATGTTGGTATTCTGGCAAAATCCCTAATGTTTACTTGATTACGCTAAGCTAACAAGATCTGGCTAATCTTCCAGTACGATACCCAGTAGACAGAGACTAAATGTAACACACTATGTACCTAAGACTACTTCCCTTCCTTTAAACTAGATCATCTGTTGTGAAAATAAAGTCTTCAGTTTCAGTCAGTGCAGAAACATTAGGCAGATAACAGTAAATATATTTAACTACTAAATTAACCGTAATAATGATCCCAGATTCGGTATCAAAACACACACAGGGGGATGAAAGGGGGAGAGTAAGCACGGTTTCAATTTTGTAATTATTTTCTTTTCAAAGTTTTCCTAGAAGGTATTTCCATTTTCATTCCAACTCTTATGCAGGTACTGTTACACTTTCACATCTTTTAAAAAGCAAGGAACTGTTTTTTTATAAAGAAAGAGAGAAGCAGATTTTTACGGAGGCTGGACAAATGACCCCTCACAAAGGGAACAGGTCATCCACTACTACTTCATGATACTGCTTAACAGTATTACTGATCAAGCACTGAATTTTCTGGTCATTTCCTGTCTGACCACACACACAGAAGAAAAAAATCAGTTTGTGTTATGACAAAGGAAATTAAAAAACAATGAAATGCTTTCCAACAATGTTGAAAAGATTACAAACGTCAGTATTCAGAGGTAAAGCCAAAGGAGTAGAAAGTTTTGAGTACTGATAGTGCTAATATCTCCCTTTATTTTCTGGCATAGAAAGATACCCTTGAGCCAAAATGGCAGTTAGGATGCAGTACTTAGAAAGTACTATGGCAGAAGTAAAAAAAGTACTCCCAAAATCAGACTACACTATCGAGGCAAACCTGTGACTAGCAAGTTAAGCTACTCCAAAAAAAGTCCATTTCTGTTGTAAAAAATTGTTTAGGAAATGTACTGTTGAGCGCTTTCTGTTGCCCGTGCTTCCAATACCTAACAATTCCACAATTCCATGATTCTAATATGACATTGGTTTACACTCGACTACTGTGGAGGTCATACACACTGAAATGTGAAGAAGGACAGTAAGGTGTGACAGATGTCCACCTGAACAGAAACA
Source organism: Phoeniculus purpureus (assembly GCA_028565055.1). Classification (NCBI taxonomy): domain Eukaryota; kingdom Metazoa; phylum Chordata; class Aves; order Bucerotiformes; family Phoeniculidae; genus Phoeniculus; species Phoeniculus purpureus. Next base: position 2,384,934 of record JAOXOE010000698.1, read on the forward strand.
TCTTATTTCATACTGTGTCAACAACAATTATTTAGGTATTTGAGAATGCCAATGTATTAGAACATTTCAAGTCTTTTGGTGCTATTAAAGCTTTTCTCCCTAACCTCAGAAGCTTTAGTCAGTCAGGCACCACTAGGAATAAAGGAATCTGAAAGACTGGCTTCTTCCATAGCTGGGTAATGCACAACTGAGCAATTCACACTTTAAAAGGCAAGATTTGTCATAGCATCAGACTCTCTACAGGACATTCTTAGTTAACACTGGAGAAGTTAAAGATGAATTCAACACCATTGACACAAAAGTATTTCCAACAGTCATCCTTAGAAAGGGATTTATGCACCAGGAATCTTAGGAAGCGATGTCAGTGGGAAGTGCCAATAAAGCAAGACAGTGACAACAGCAAGCAATAAAGCTGTAGGAGCCCTAACCACAACATGTTCAAGTTGTAATATTAGAATTTTTTTTACAGAGAAATAAACCCAAAACAATGACGACATATTCTCTCCAAAACTCATCAAAATAAACAAGACTTTAGTGAGCCTCTCGAAGTGTTTCACAGTTGCAATGACAGTTTCTCTTAATTTCCTGCTACTTGGAAACTTGCTTTTAGAAAAGGTGCATTCAGAGAACTGGAATTAAAATATTTCATAAGCTAATGAGTGTTGTAGTCATAATTTTACTATCAAAAACATTGAATACACAAATAATTCATCTTTTTTGCACTGCATTATAAGCAGAAGGTTAGAAAACTGGCACAGTTTTGCAGACAAAAATTACAAAAGCATGAAACATGAGAATGTGAAGTATGCTAAAGGCACTTGCCTCATTGAAAGAGATGAACAAATATTTTCATAGCCCAGTATTACAAAAAAGCATTAGCATGGCTGAAATGCCCATCATCTTAAGTCTGCTACAAACTTGGGCAGGACAGTGGGCAAGGTGGGCAGCAACAGCTGACAGGAAAGAGAGCTGGGCAGATTTGTGAACACAAGTAGGAGTAACCTTTCCTCCTCATTCATTTATGCAGGACTTTTCTTGCCTGAAGACAAGTAACTGTGTTACTACAGTTCAGACTGCAACATAAACTGAACCCTGAATGGGCCTTTGGACACTCACAATTTTGCACCCTTAAATGTTAGGAGGATTAATAAACATTTGAGTGACTCTGCAACGCAAATGAACAACATCAGAATCATACCTAGAAGAGAGGTCTCCTTTGCAAATGCTGCAGCAATAGCTGGGTCCAGTGCTGGCTGTCCATCACCAGATGGAAGATCAGGACGAGTGTAGTCCCTGCTTTTATCGTTGTTGTACTTGACATTCAAATTCACCAGTTTGGAGAAATCGATCCGTAGGGTACAGCAAGCATTGTAAATATTTTGACCATCTAAGGCCTGGAAAAGGGAGTAAATTTATTTAAAAAACACAAAATACAGGTCTGATGCACAACTACAAATAAACCAAAACACAACAAGGTCAATAAATAGATATTTATCTGTCTTACTGTCCAGCTCAAATTAGGATTAAAATGTATTAACCTCTCAAAACTACTTCAGGAAGCTCAATCTTTAATTTTCTTACCTAGAAACTGTTTATGCACCAAAGTGGCAAGAGATGTTTTGGTGCAGCCTTAACTTAAAAGTTAGTCCACTGAAGAGTTAATTAACCTGTATTCCATAACACAGCCTTACCTCAGACACAATGACAAACACATTATCGAAGAAATGAACAAATAAAACATTTAAACATCACAGAAGTACTCTTTTACATAGAAAGCTGGCCTGAGGGAAGAAAATAGCCAATGTAGACCTAAATACCACGTTAGACAGCGATCTGCTAACGCAGAATATCATTCCTGCAAGTTTTCTTCTCCTCTTACAGGTAATTAGCGCCAAAACTAAATTAAAAGCAACTTTATCTGCTAACCTGATGCAACTAACACTTTTTTTAAAGTAAATCTTTTCACTACTAACTGGTATTTCTGAAGGGTAAACAGTGAAATTCACACAAACTCTTAACATGACCTCAGTTACAACTCTGAAAACACTCTAAAAAGGTCCTGTCTTGTATGTTTTCTCCATCTCCATCACACAACAGGAAAACTGACACACCTGGATTTTATTCCATTTACATTCTGCTCGTGCCTTCCTTTTACTTGAAGCATTAACAGCTAAATATGAGACCAAAAAAAATTGGAAACTTCTGCAACTAAGTTTGTATTTCTTAAGAATATAAACCAAGAAGTGAAGATACAGCTCATCTTAGAAATTAACCCATTCAATCAAGTTACGCTAAGTATAAAAGTACTTTATACACACACAGTGAAAAAGAACAAATAAATCACATCTTCAAATACAAGTTAGGTCTTGTGTTTGTCTTGTTTAATGCTGGACTGAAGCACAGCCCTTCAGGTCCATTCTGGACGTGAGCTAGCTCATGCCCAGATAGCTTGGTTGCATCTGCAATGGGCTTTCCAACACACTCAAGTTCTGGTAGGACTTAAAAGTTCTAGTACTTTGATCATAGCACGAGCTTAAGGTGCCTGCTGGGTATGACAGCAACACAGCTATTTTCATACAATGCATCTGGAAGTTGAAGTTCGAGTTGAAGATTCAACTCTGCTAGGTCTAGGCTGGCAAGGTTGTCCTTTCCCAGAAAAAAAGATTTCCACAGCTGACATTTCCAGAGCTCATTAAATTATTTATAAGAATTACCATTAGCAGTCAATACACAAGAATAAGTGAGCCAGTTTCAATCAGAACTTCTAGGTAGTGGGAAAATAAAATAATACGGGTATAGAAATCTGACAATCTAGGCATCCTCTCAAAAAAATACTTAGCCATTAAAGAGAAGCTGTGCCAGAAAGTCAGCTTAAATTACACTTTCCACAATACTGGCAAAGCAAAATCTTCTGTCATGATTCATTAAGTCAGAGAATTCCAGGTTGGAAGGGACTTCAAGGATTATCCTGTCCAACATTACTTGGCAAAAACATGATCCCAGCACCCTGTTAAGCTGAATCTAAGTGTCCACTGCTGGGAATTCACCACTCCCCTGGGGAGATTACTTCAATGGCTGATTATTCTCACTGTGAAACATCTTCCTCTTGTGCCCAACTAAAATCTTCCCAGGAGTAATCTGTACCCATTATGCTGCCTCTTTTCCATGTGATTCCTTGTAAAAAGGGAGTCTCCATCTTCTTATTAGCCACCCTTTAAATACTGGAACACCGTGATGAGCTCTTCTCTAAGGCACCTTGTCTCAAGGCCGAACACACACAGTTCTCACAGCCTTTCCTCAGCTTCCCAGTCCTTTGATCATCTTAGCCGCACTTCTCCAGACTCTCTCTCTCCAGCACTTTGTGTAACAGTGTAATCACACTCTGGGAAAAGGTTCCTCGCAAGTGATCAAAACAACAACTCCCTCCCACCTCTACCAGCAGCATCACACTCCTCCAAACAGTAATGAAAGATTACCAGCAACTAGGTGGTTGGTTGGGTTTTTTCAAGGTTAGATCTTCACATGTAAAGTCACAATAATGTGCCCACAGACTTAATTTCAAGAAGCTCTAGTTATTTCCAAGAAACTTCTCTAAGCACTTCTCTATACACACACTCATTTCACGTGGGACACAGTACCACACCACACGTGTCAAATCAAAGAGATGAAGTATCACGGGACCTTTCTACAAGACGGGAATATGATCACTGATCTTGCCTGTGCCAACAAACCTGTTACTTAAGTCACAACCTTAAGTATCACAACTTGTGTCATCACGTGATACTGAATTAATTCCAGGCGTCCCACCTTCCCACCCTCTTGCTGCTAAAAGGTGTTCTCCCAGGGGTCCCCAATTACCCAAGTGAGAAAATCGTACTGAAGAGTTCATCTCCTGCCAAGAGACTGTCAGCAGCCAGACGCCTGAGAACACACACTCTGTTATATAGGAGCACACAGACAAGAAGCCTAGTAAGACCTACAGAAGACCAACAGAAAATAGCTGTAAAGGAACAAACGAAAGTCCCCTAGTACATACTGACACATAACCCAAGGAGAGAGCTGCACGCTTGAACTGACGCAATGATCTTAACTCCACAGGGTTCTATGCATGAACACAACTCCCCAGCATAGACACTGTCATCTGTACAGGTTTTTCTACTGGCACTTAGATGTGTTTTTTCCCCCTCCCCAAAACAATAATCACCACCCAAAAAAACCCCTGAACTCTCAACATACCCACACCAAACAGAAGTAACTAACCATACTGCGTGGTTCTACATCGACAGTAGTTAAGAAAGGGAGAAAACAGCAAGAAGAATCTCAATCCTCATTGTTACTGAAAATACCCAAATAGTGGAGTTGGTTGGAAAGACATTAGTACTCCTCAACAATTACTACAGCAGAAGCATTCAAAATACTTCCAAGTCTTAACAACCAGAGTAATACTCACAAGGAATGTGAAGCCTGCTTATGACTCAAGGAAGCACCTGTCACTGAGAACAATATGATGCAAGCAAGGAAGGCCTAACAACACTGAAAACAGCAAATATAATCTGCAAAGTCCTAAGGAATCAGAAACAGAGCTATGCTAGTCTGTCATGTACAGTAAAAAACGACCATACAGGGAATACTTACAAAGTGGAGGTCTGTACTGCAAAGCACAATACTCTTCTACTCAGTATCACAGAAATACTCAGATTGGAAAAGACCTTCAAGATCGTAGAGTCCAACCATTAACCTAACTCTACCAAGAGCATCACTAAACCGTGTCCTTACGCTCTAGATCTACACAACTTTTAACTATATCCGGGGATGGCGATTCAACCCCTTCCCCGGGCAGCCTGTTCCAAGGCCTGAAGACCCTTACCAGAACGAAGTTTTTCCTGATGTCTAACCTGAACTTCCCCTGGTGCAACTTGAGGCTGTTTCTTCTTGTCCTGTTACTTGTGAGTAAAGACCAACACCCACCACTCTACCACCACCTATCAGGCAGCTGTAGACAGCAGTAAGGTCTCCCTTCAGCCTCTTTTCTTGGAGCTAACCAGCCCCGGTAGTCTTAGTGGCTCTTTAAAGGACTTTTCACCAACCCTACTGCACTTCTTTGGACATACTCCAGCACCTCAATGTCCTTCCTGCAGTGAGGCCCAAAACTAAACGCAGTATTTGAGGTGTGGCCTCACTACTGCCAAGTACAGGGGGACAATCTCTTCCCTACTTCTGCTGGCCACATTAATGCTGATACAAGCCAGGATGACTGTAGTGTTGAATGGGATTTTTGTCAGCCAAGAACTGAACCTGTTGCTTGGCCTTGTTCAACCTCATACCAGTGGCCTCAAGCCAGACTGTCCAGATCTCTCTAAAGAGCCTCCATACCCTCAAGCAGATCAACACACCCATTTGTATCTGTGTCAGCTGCAAACTTTTTGAGTTTCATTTGAAACCCTAATGTCCAATAATCGTCTCCTTTTCCTCACAGAAGCTAGATGAAGAGATGAAATCTGCTGAGAAAAGATACCACAGATTAGAGGTGAGACAAGAGCTAACGGGGGGAAAGAAGTTCAACTAACAGTATTTCCTCATGCTGCTGATGTAATCAATCACATGCAAGATTTTCTACGAAAGGACAGGTAAGAACTTCTGTCTAGTCAACATGGACTCATTAGAATCTCTCACTTATCAATTCTCTCAGTCTATGCTCGTAACAGAGGTGCTGCACCCCATGATCATTTTTGTGGCCTCCTCTGGACCCTCTTCAACATGAAATCAGAGACAGGGAGTCTCCTGCAGGATGAGGATAGCTTGAAAGCATTTACCAATGTCCAATAAAGAAAGGATCTAATTGGAGTGGAAACAGCAAAAGCAGCAGAGAAAGGTAACACAAAGCATTGCCTTCTCTCCAGACCTATGAGCAGAACAGAGCAAGAAAAATTTAGTCCCTAATCTCTCTCTTCCTGAAGCACACAGAAAAACCAGAAACAAGATCTTTAGACAGGCGTTAAGATTAAGGCACTAAAAACACAAAAAAGAAGTAATCCTTACCAAACATACTGCAGCTTAAATATGTACCTCAAAGTAACTGAAGGTCATATGGTAAATATTTCTTGGGAAACGTGTCCCAAGTGTGTCATACAGATACACATTTGCATTAAATCAATTTCTTTTGAGAGAAGTGTCCTGGATATGGAAAGCTTGTGTGGCTGAAAAGGGTATGGAGAATATATTATTTTCTCAAAAAATAAGATTTTTTTTGTTTACATACAGTTCCTTGGCTGAAGGACCAGCTGCACACCTTAATGTTTTCTACAAACTGGTAAATCCAGGAGACAAACACTGTTGCTGCATTTCCTGGGCTTTCTGATACAACCCAGCACTCTTACGTTTACCTGAACACTACTTATTTCCAAGCACCCACTGTGCTCTTTACTATACAAGATGCCTGAACAACCTTAATGCAATAACAATGGATGATTGCCCTGAAGCTAAGTATCTTATCGGCAGATGTCCTTGCTTTCCACTCTGGCAATGACCACCTGAAGTTCCTATGAGAAACTTCAGGACAATGTACTGTTACAGAGATCTCTTCCCAACTGTTACTGGTGTAGAGCATACCTGAAGCTGTCAGTCCAAACAACTGGAAAGATGACACCCTGAACGCAGAGCTGAACTTAAACAGACTCCCTGCAGAAGTACCCTGAATCACCTACGGGCCAAGTAAGGGCCAAATAAGGACCAACTGGCCAACTGTACAGATTTGAGATGTTTTTATCCTCCATTAGTTCAAGACAACTGTTATGTGCTACACATTCGTCTCTGTTAATCCTACATAGATGAGGCATTCCTGTAAATAACCAAGATTTGGGAAGAGTACTTTTGTTTATTTGCACAAAGGCAACACTGCATCAACCAGCTGTGCACAAAACCACCAGCACGCAGTTTTTATATGGTATACCAGGCTATTGCTATTCAACTATTTAAGTCTGCTGCGCATGCTGAGCTATTTTTGACACCTGGGGTCCATCTCCTTAGGCATATAGGCATCTCCAGTACCTTCTGCTTCATTAGAAGCACAGTAGTTCAATGTGCTTTACTGTTGCAGCGTCTCAGTGCTTTCTACAACCCATGGCTACAATTCTACATTGCACAAAACCTGAAGTTTGTCATCTTCACCTCTACTTGCCACTATAATAAACTATAATGATTCAATCTGAGGATGGTGATGACACATGCATCAGCACAGCTATAATCTACTTTCACAGGAAATGAGTTTCTCACAAAGCAAGTGGAGCAAGAATGCAATTTTTCACTACTCGCTCATTCAGATAGTGAAAGTGGTCCCACAGGGACAGAGGCTTCACATTGTACATTCTTGACAGTGTCACTATTTTCTCAGAACCTTCAAATGAACAGGCAGCTCTCCTTGGTACTTACATCGCTTGAGTTTTTCAAACTGCTCTTTAACTTCCTTAATAAGTCTTCAATTTCTATTAAGGCCACATTCTGATCTCCTGTGAAGAGTGCCAGTGGAAAATTAAATTTCCCCATGATCATCTACAGTAACAACTGACGGAAAACAAATTGAAAACTTTATGTTTTTACCGTGCTTAAAATTTTGAAATCCATGCAACTTAAACGCAGCCACCACATTCTCTGGCTTCTGCTGTATTTCCAGATGTATTTAAATGGGAGGGTTTTTCCAATCATGTGTTTCTATCCTTTAGAGACTTTTATTTTTGGTGGCACTTCATGTTCTACCATAGGAACTCAACCATAAGAATTGCTACTCTATCTCGAGAGCGTAGCAGGGAAATCAAACCTTCCTTCAAAAATTAGCATTCTTCAATACTTGGGGTTGGCATTACTATTAGCATTTGATCTATTTATATACTGACAGGTTAAAATACAAAACTATAAACCCGAGACTATTTCAGTTTGTTATCAAGATCGGCTCCAAGAACACTCTGGCAATCAACTCCTAGTCATGCAGGAGTCACTGTTATTCTACAAAGTTTAGTCATTCACACGTGAGCTATTACTAGGCGAACAGCTACCCTAATAAAAACATGCTAAACCGGAGGAACAACACGCATGGGGTTTTTCTGCCCTTTTAAAGAAAATTACGACTGGTCCAGTATTCCACAAGCTAGTATCAGAACTCAACAGCAGCAAGACACTCTTAGGCTCCTTCCATAGTTACATACCTCATCCTTTTGTTATTTTGACACCCCGTTATACTATATTCCTAGAATTACACTGATACTTTTTGAATCACTGGAGTCCATTTCACAGACATCACTACTGCCATTACGTTTTCTGATAATACACATAACACTAAAAAACAAAGTCAAAAGATTTATCACTTGATGTCGTATTTTGCTACGAACATGCACTGTAAAAGCAGGATTAGCAACTATTAACTGAAACAAACCTTTCTGAATGCGCATCCAGACTGAATTACATCGTTCTGCAAACACGCTACCATCCAACTGTTTATCAAATAATTCTAATATTAATCTACATGACTACAGTGGATTTCTGCAGTAATTGTAGGTTAAAGATCTTTTCTGTATTGCTATTTTAAATCCACTTAAAACCTTAAAAGGTATATCCCTTCCAACAAATTTCTTACATATTAAAGTGACACCTTTGTATCTCAGAGTAGAGGGATACGCAATTATTTGATATTATTTATCCATAAATTAAATTATATTCGAAACCTGAAAGTATTTTCAGACTGCTTTTGAGGAGGAGATTATCTCAAAGTAGATAATCATAGATCAAGTTGCCAATGTTCTTGCCTCCGGCTAACTTCATTTTTCTCACCAGCATGAAAACATACACTCTGCTTATTAGATACATGTCTCTTCTTTTTTGTAATTCCCTGGTCTTGACACAGTGTTTATTAATCATTGCCTTGCATTTCCTTTGATGATAACAGTTACCATCCTCCACATCACTTAGAGGAGATCTATATTTCAACAGTCATAATTCTTCACAACAGAAAACTAAGCCGATTTTTTACTTCCTCTACTACATGGTACTCATTGCAAACTTAGTCTGAGTGCAAGCTTTTCACTTTTTCCTGAAGTTCTCAGCTATTCTGTCATCTCTGGGCAGTAAGTACATTTTATGCTGCCAAGCAACACTTCACCAGCACATCCATTTTAATCAGCCTTTCACAAACCCAGACTGCACACGAAGGTTTGAAAATGTAAATTCATGCCATTTATCCCTTGGAAAAAATAAAATATCCAGCCTTCCCCTTCAGTTCAACTTTCCTTTTGCCACAGACATGGACATGTCCCATCCACTTAAGACATCTATTCTAGACAACATGCTGTTGGATGTCTGTCGTAATTAATCCACAGATGCTCCCCTAATATAATGAGTGAAACCAGTTCTTGCCTCTCCTACTCAGGCCAGGAGAGTTTCCAATAAAACAAAAATAAGCCCCTGCTCTCATGTGTCACTATTGCAAAGCTTCTTTGCAGTTTGGTCCCACGAATAAGCCAGTAATCTCTCTTCTGGGCATTTATACAGTTATAACGAAGTCTAGATACTGGGTTTAAGATACTAAAATTAAATGCTTTCAAAAACCTATAACCAAACTACAAATGACATCTTTGCTTTGATGCTCACAAAGCATCTACCAACACTAATCCAGCGGGCTTATTAAATTTGCCGCTTCTAGTGAATCAATTCCACATCAGTATTACATTGCACATTTTTACTTCTGGTTGACATTTCACTATTGCAGTCTCGCATATTATCTCTGTGCAACCTCACTGAAATATTTGCTCATCATTACAGACATATACAATTCTTCGGATGTAGTATCCTTGAATACAGAACCTTTACATGCTGACTTTACTCAATATAACGTTATATAATTACTTCCACCAATGTCTAATCTCAAAAAATTCACAATAATGGTGGAGGAGTATGACACACATACACACAGATCACTAAGGGTTGGAAGGGATCTCCACGGGTCATTGAGTCCAAAGCCCCCTGCTCGAGCAGGATCATAACACCTAAAACAGGTTACACAGAAATGCACCAAGGCAAGTTTTAAAAGTCTCCAGACAAACAGAGTCCACAACATCCATGGGCAGCCAATTCCAATGCTCAGTAACTCTTACATTAGTTTTTCCTCATATTGAGATGGGACTTCCTGTGCTCCAACTTACACCCATTACCCCTTGTCCTATCACAGCGTGTAAAGGCAAAGAGATTGTCTCTCTCTTCTTGACACCCAGGCTTCACACACTATTACGGTCAGTACTTTGCTACATTAACATTTTACAAATACCTGGGATAGAAGAAAGTCTTCAGCCTTAAAAGAGAACCATACTTACTAGTTTTGCTTGCTGTGCATTTACTGGATCCCCATACTGCAGTAAAGCTTGAAACTGGTTATTCTTTGTGAATGTGATTATCTTCAATACAGCACCAAATTTAGAGAATATCTGCCAAAAAAACATGGTGAAGTTTTACACGAGTTCCTCTCAGTCATAGCTCAAGCTCAAATGAAATCTAGCTTACCTGATGAAGAACATCCAGGGTTACCGGATAGTACATATTGTCAATAATTATTCTAAGTACTGGACTCTGAGCTGGAGTCACTGCACTCTCACTAACAGTGGTTCCGCTAATGGGAGCGTTTGTTGCCTGCACAGCGCTCACTGCCTGAAGAACAGCTTGAGCACGCTTGGAACGAAAGACAGAAGAAAACACTTTATTTAATTATTTCAAGATAATAACTAGAAATTAATAAGCATTCTTAATTCTTAGCTTCAGAAACATAAAATAGTCCACTTACTGAAAACTTAAGAGCTACACACGTAACACAACATAAGTGCAATGTAGTTTGACTCTGAGAGGAGACAATAGAAATGAAAACATCAGTAACACCTTATGTCACAGAAAGGGGGGATTTCAAACAGCACCAATATCAGTCTTCCCAGGAGCAAGTTTATTGTCCTACTAGTATAAAGCAAGTAAGGATTTTGCAGATTTCAAGACTCTTTACAGACTATTTTTCATTTCCCTTAAAGAGAAAACCAACACAAACCCAACAATCTCAACCAACCAAGAAAAACATGGAATCCCACAGAAACCAGAAGTATCTTCCCTATTTTTCCAAGGGATTTATTAGTTAACATTTCGCTGCCATTTTAATTATGTAGAAGGGATAATACTCAGCTAACACATCCACACTTTTCAGTTTTAACAAAACGATACACAAGACTGACAAGTGCCAAGAAGTAGTAGCCACAGAGAGGTGAACAAACTGACACCTGCTATCCACCTTCTTTTCTAAAATGGAAAACAAAATCCTCTCTACATGTGGACTGTTTGGGGGGTTTTTTGCTTTTAAACACAAGCAGGGTTTTAGAAATGCAGAGGTAACCACGTAATGACATCACAAGGACACAGATTTACGTAACTACTTCCACTGCCAAAACCAACATCATCAGAAAGATTAGATGTCTTTTTCTGAGAAAAAGTGCAGAAAAAAGGGTTTCCATTTAATACTTTCATTGCAGTAGCCTCATGAAGCAAAACAATACAGAACAGAGACAAGTGAGCATGCCAGGTAAAAATAATCATCACCATATTAACGCGTACTGCGTTATTTTAAAGGTATTAGAGCTACTACACAATTTCATGTCTTACAACTTACATGGTACTCCTCATACTGAAACGAATCAATGAGTAAGGAAAGTTGGGGGGGGAGGGAAAAAAAAGACTTGGTGAACACTAGTTCAGAATAAAATTCACCTCTACATTCAACATTAATTACTGTAACTCCGTAAAAACATCTTTTGATAACAACAGACCTTTCCGTCCCTAAAATACGAAATACACAACTGTCAAGCTGGCCTGATACTCCTTCCGTAAGCCCAGAAGCAGCACATCTATATTTAAAAATCAGCCCTTAAAGTGACTGAAAAAGTACAAACTGTAACATTCAACTCACGTCAGCTTTAACATACAACCCTTACTGGTGTTGTCCTTCTACACCTACACAACATATTTCATTCCACTAAAGGCAATATGAACACATGAAGGAACCTATGACAGCATTTTGTCCAGCAAGTTCAGAATAACCGAATCATACATAAACACTTTTAAAGACATTTGAGTGTTATGTACAGCTTATTATTTTTGCAAAATCAAAAACAATTTCAAAGATCAGCTACGTACTACAGGATGTATAATGCTTATTGATTTTTAAACGTTGCAGTATCTGTGTGGAGAGACTAAGCCCATGCATTTATGACAGACCAATGATTAAAGAGAATTACAGAGGTCATGATATTCTCAATTCTTCAGATATTCCAGAATACTCACAAATTTGCCTAGATATTGTACGGAACAAGGTAAATTTTTAATCTCCGCTTCTTCCACAGTGTTTTGATGTCTTGCAAGAAAGGGGTTTTCATATATTTATGTAGGTGAGATAAAAGCTTAAATGGTCCCTTTGAAAGTGTTTATTCAGAGTCAACTCATTTCAAGTACGTAACTAAACTATATTGGAGGCCACTATTACTGATAAATTCAGAGTAACATTGCTCAGTGGAACTTTTCATGCTTTCATCACTTGCAAAGGCCTGACAGTTTAAAGCATCCCTTAGTTAAATAGTTGGGGTTTTTTTGGTACTTTCCTTACACCCAAGGTATTTGCACCCTTCTCCCAATTTTTTTATCCCATAGAATGCTTTTGGTTGGAAGGGATCCCAGAGATCATCTAGTTCCAATAACTCCCTTGCTATGGACCGAGGCAGTTCCAGCTAGACCAAGTTGGCTCAAAGCCCCATCCAGCCTGATTTTGTACACATTTAGTGTTGGTGCATTCACAACTTCCCTGGGCAACCTGTTCCCACATCTCACCACTCTCATAATGAGGAACTTCTTCCTAACTTCTACACTCAATCTTTCCTCTTTCATTTTCAGTCAGTTAGCCCTCATGCTACCACTATGAGCTCTCATTGCTCCCCAGCTTTCTTGCAGGCTTCCTTCAGAACTGAAGGGCCACAATGAGATCTCCCACAGCCTTCTCCAGGTTGAACTCCTCCAACTGTCTCAATCTGTCCTTACAGGAGAGATATTCCAGCTGCACACCATCTTTGAGGCCTCCTCTGCACCAACTCTAACAGGCCCCTATACTACTTGTGTTGGGAGCTCATGAGCCGGACACAGCAATCCAGACAGATTTACTGACCTCGTATTTCTGCTTGAGCCTCCAGAAAAGAACAATTTCAAAATTAATTTGGATGAAAGAGAAAGCTTTCCAAACGCAGATTTAAAAGTGAAGTTTTGATTACAAAAAAAAGCGGACTACATCAACATCTGTATCGTCTCCATTTTTACTTGCAGAAGACAACATCCAACCACCATGTGTTTTATAGAATGGCTCATAAAATACTAGTTATAGAATACCTACTGCAATTATTTAGTTCAAAATTAAAGAAATAGAAATTTAAAAGACTGCATATTTTAAAACCAGGCATCAATGCACACCGTTATCATAAAAGCTGATAAAAAGTCAGCACATCCTGTATGATGAAGAGGTGGACATACGAAGTACAAAACTAGTATCACCGCAGATTAAAAGAAAACAACGTAAGAGAACGCTTCCTAAAGTGGATGGAGGTATGTCCATCCACTTTATGTGCAGAGAATCTATCCTCTAGCTTCTTTTCTCAAAAGTAAATGAAGGTGTTTGTTTTTCTTTATGAATTACTGGCATGAGAGATAACCTCCATTTTTTAAAAAATTCCCTTTAGTAGACAAACTACCAAAAGATTCAAAGGAACTGGAATGTTTCGGAAAGATCTACAAGAAAATTAATGCTACACTTGAAATGAACCAAGATGTCTTTCAACAGATTACCCTCAAACTGTTTTTAAAGGGAACAGCTAAAATTCCACTGCTGACATAACTCACCTAAGACAGGACACAAGTAGGAGAAGCTGAACTTACTCTGTCTTTGGTAATATCAAAAGAAAACACAACAAATTCACCTTAAAATAATTAAGTGACAGTAAGCTGACATCTTTTTCCTCCCTCTGTAATTTTTAGAAAACAAACAGCTTGTAACTTTTGCCAATGACTCTGTTCTACTAAAACCAGGCATATACCTATATTTACTGTTAAATAAACCTCCAGAGGATCTGTAGAGGCAAAGCCAAAGCAGTTTTTGTTATTAAGTACGTTTACTATCACTACGGTATTCCTCTCCAAAAGTGGAGATCACAAACTGATGTTACCAGTGCCACCAGAGCGATCGTTGAAAATACGGATACAGGAATTTGCATTAGTCAGCATGACTAGGTAAATTCAAATTGGCATGAGAAGCACTGCTGTGAGAAAGTTAATTTTTTAATCTCACAGTTCTCTAAACTAAGACTACAACTTATTTTAAGAAAAATTTGAAGTTAAAAGACACTTCAGAATCTTTCTTTTTACAGTAGGAAAATTCATCATAATGGAAACATCATACAGCCAGAATCCTCTTCAGTGTCTCAAGACTGAATGATCATAGGGATTACTACAGTAGTGTTAGAATACGGACAAAAACAGATTTAAACATGCCACAAGTTAAGAACACATGCCATGCCTTGTTTTCTACTGTCTGTATTTGCAAGACTCCGTAACAGCAAATATACCTGGTTAAGTGTGTTGTCAGTCTTTAGTTCTTTATGATTGGAATACTGAATATAGATAGGCTGGTTACGAAGATGAGGTGTGACAGCAGAGTAGTAATTAACCATAGTGATAGCTGCTTCTTCTGTAGCGAGTTCCAAAAAGGCCTGTAATTAAACAGTTAATTTTCAATATTCACAAAGCAGGTAATCTTCATATTAGCAGCATACAGAAAACAATTAAGGTTTTGATAATACATTTTAACAACCATTGGTCTTCAGAAGATGTTATACTCTACATATCAACTTTATTTGCTAGGCTACATCTCCAAAAAGTAATCTGTGAAGATGTAAAACTACTTCTGTTACAGCCTTTTTCTTTGCGTAGCTGTCAACATTCCCCAAAACATTTACTGAAACAAAAGGGTAAGTTTGTAAAACAATTAAAGATGAAAAGGTTTGTTCTTCCTCGATACTTACTGTTACACAACTTATTTCAATAGCATTTAACAGCACACTTTGAGATTAGACAGTAAGCACACTGAAAAACACGAAGCGACTAATTACCTGATTTTTCCCTTTTAGCATCAAGATGTTGGTTACCTTACCAAAAGGTAAACCTAAAGCAATAACTTCTGTTTCTGTCACTTCCCCAGGCAATTTCCTGATATGAAGAACACGAGAAGGAGCCCCATCCATCTTATCGTCACCTTTGAATTTCTTGTTGTCATTACCATTGGCTGAAAGACATATTTAAACTCTATTTGAAAAGTTTACTGGTATTATTAATGCTTTATTAAACATATTTTAATTATAACTATATTTAAGCAAGCCATCTCTTAAGTTGATCTGGATAAAATTCATGGGTTCAGAGTGAAGAATTCAAGGACTTGGGGTAAAAAGGCAAGTGTTACACAGCTTCATGAAAGGTGGACTGTTGAAGTTTCTATCTCAGTAGCCCTCTGTGATAACTCATTTTCTAAATAAGACAAAAACCACAGCAAATCCTTTTCAAATCTAATTAAGTATCTCATATAATACCATGTAAGAATCATGACTTGGAAGGGCTCACATGGCAACTTTAAAATGCATTAAAAAACAACAAACCGATCAGAAATTTCACAGACATTATCAGAAAGGAGAAAAATGGTGAATAGTTAACAGTAATGCTACCAAAGGAAAGTTTTAAGGAAGGTTTGCATTAAGAAAGCAGAAACAAACAGTAGAATAATGTGAAAGCAAGACAGCAGCATTGTTAATGCTGAGAACAATCACACTGGATAAATGGGATGACCCAGATGACTGACATCACAGGAGTCTGATGAAATCCACAACTTCAGAATTTAAGGACCAAGTACAATTACAAACTACAAGCTCACCAACAGAAAAGGAAAAACCATAAACATGACGCAGCCAACATGGAGAGGAAAGAAGGCCCAAAAATTATCCAAGAAGCAGAAGAACATTAACATCACTGTAAAAAGCACCAGAAAGATACTATTAAACATATTGTGCACAATCCTTGTATATAATGCCAATAAAATTACAATTCAAGTTCCTTTGCCTTGAAGATGTGCAAAAAGAGCCTGCAGGCTGGACGGACAAAGTCTTGCTTTGAAAAGAAGGCCAGGGAAAAAAATATTCACTTTGATTAAAAGGTAATATAACTGCTACCCACAAATGTCAATGAAGTATTCATCAGAGCGTGTCAAGAGCTAAAGAACAACACTTCTGTAAGAAACATGGATATGAATGAATTAATCAATGCAGGTAATCAGAATACATATAGGTACGAGAGAAGTAAGTAATAAGTCTCGGTTTTTCTCTAGCCCTGGCTCTAAAACGTTTAAGTCAGTATGTGACCTATCCACCCTCCAATTTCTTGTTAGAAGAGCAGTGTTGTATTTCCAAAAAAGCACATTAATTGGCCCCATTAGAAAAAGACTTGCAATTATTAGAGTTCAAAGTGAAGTTGAAGGCTTGTACCAAAAGAGGATTTTAAAAAAGTAATTATGAACAGGACTACTCACACTCACTCACTGAAAACTCAGAAATAAATCAGGGATGGAGCAGAATCAATAGGAAGCATTTATATATGTAAAAAACACCAAAAGCCTTCTCTCTGTAAGAAAGCTGATGAATCCAAATTCCAGTTGGAAGAGAATAAAGCAGTCCTCAATTATCACACAGCTGTCACTACAGAATATAATTGTGAATCATAGCCAGGAAAAGCATTTACACCTAATCTGATTCGCTGCATGAAAATACAGTATTCATTTATCACTAATGCGAACACAAAGTTCTAAGGGTAAGCCCAAACCATAAACAATGTTCCAAGTTCTTAACTCAGTTTGCCTAAATCAAGCCAACTAACTCAAGACTGAAAACAAAGAATGAAACACATTGTTAAATTTTATGAGTCAAGAACATCCATAGCCCATCTATTGATATTTAAATATAAAGCTAAACCACATGTGACCTTCAACAACCTTTTAAATGCTATAAACTGACCAATTCAGGATCTCTGCCCGAAACGATGAACACTTTTTTAGCTTTTCAAGAATAAGATCATTCTCCATACTTTCACTAGTCTGGAAAAGCCTGATCCAACCCAAACGTCTTGCCTCTGCATAAACAAAAAGATGTGCTGAAAAGAATAACGTTACAATAGCTATTCTGGGTGAAAAAAAGAAATCAAGAGAATAGCATGACTAAAACCACGTTAGTATTAGTTCACTCCAAAATCTAATCCTGAATATTCATCATCCAGGCTACCAAAACCCACCCTGTTCAGTGACAGCCAACGCAGTGATGCAAGCACTCTGGCTCTCCACCAAGAAGAAAAATAGAGTCTCCATACGACAACAGCTATTTCTAAACAAAATCTCATGTCTATAAATGGCTCTCAAAGTGTTATTCTCCCATTTAAACAAGATACTACAATCTAAACATAATTGATACGTAAGCCACAACCCTGCTGCAGAGTTCCTTTAATTTAGCATAAATCACGTTACTGAAACTGAATGTTTAAAAGTTAACAAAGCCTAAAAACATCTGGATATGTTCCTGTGTAACTTGGTCTAGGCGATCCTGCTCTAGCAGGGGGATTGGACTGGATGATCTTTGGAGGTCCCTTCCAATCTCTAATGTTCTGTGACTATCTAAACAACTTGGGTCCCTGAAATTTTTAGTTAGAAACTTGTAATTTTCTAAGCAGAAATTAAAAAAAATACATGTAATCAACAAAATTAAGTGCAAAGTACACAAGGCATGCATAAACCTGTGGCATTTGAACGTTCAAGCTATGAAGATTTAATGCTCCCAAGCAGTTTTAGTAGTAAAACTGATCTTAAAGTTTGGCCTCACTCCCAGCAAACAGTGAACAACTAGTAAGTATTTTTTGAAAACACATTTCAGTAAGATTTAATCCTAGAGGATTTTCTCTCCACACAAAAATGCTGGGGTGTTTTCTGTTTTATTTTTTCAGGAAAATATAAATATGACCCATGGTCTTCTGAAGTGAAAAATATACATTTAACCTTGGAACTATACAAAGCCTTGTAATTTGCCTTTACAAGCTTGTTTCATATTCCCACAATCTCCTAACTCAGAAATGTAACTGTGGCTATGGACAAAGATTTTGCATGTATTAAAAAAAGCTGCTTTCGCCCATTATTTCCTGGAAACAAGGGGAAATCGCGTTAACATTTCATCACCATATGCCGATTATAAATCCCTGTGTATCTGCAGCAGTCAAATAATTGATAATTATCCTTTCTGCAGACGTCACTCTCTGTTTCACAACTGTTGGTACACACTAACAACCAAACAGAAAACAAAATGTAAACACTTGGGTTTTCCCGAAATACCTACTTCATCATCCAAAACGATCAGCTTACATGCCAAAGACATGAAACTTACTAAGTGCTTGAGCGTGTCCAGAGAAGGGCAACAGGGCTGGTGAGAGGCCTTGAGAACAAGCCCTATGAGGAGAGGCTGAGGGAGCTGGGATTGTTTAGCCTTGAGAAGAGG
>JAOXOE010000698.1:2446176-2475605 GCA_028565055.1 Phoeniculus purpureus
TGTCCCTGCCCATGGCAGGGAGGTTGGAACTGGATGATCCTGTGGTCCCTTCCAGCCCTGACTGATTCTATGATTCTAATAGTGACTTAGGGTGGGGAAGGTACTTTCATCTTAAAGCCTGTGTTTTAGGTGCTTAGAACTTCTAGAAAACAACACAGGATGTGTTCCTGTGTGACTTGGTCTGGGGGATCCTGCTGTGGGAGGGGGATTGGACTGGTTGATCTTTCGAAGTCCCTTCCAGTCGCTAATGATTCTATGATTCTGTAGTCTAGGTGATGCTGCTGTGGCAGGGGGATTGGACTGGTTGATCTTTCGAGGTCCCGTCCAGTTGCTAGTGATTCTATGATTCTATGGTCTAGGTGATGCTGCTGTGGCAGGGGGATTGGACTGGATGATCTTTCGAGGTCCCTTCCAGTTGCTAGTGATTCTATGATTCTGTAGTCTAGGTGATCCTGCTGTGGCAGGAGGGGGATTGGATTGGATGATCTTTTGAGGTCCCTTCCAGTTGCTAATGATTCTATGATTCTATGGTCTAGGAGATCCTGCTGTGGCAGGAGGGGGATTGGACTAGGTGATCTTTCAAGGTCCCTTCCCATCCCCAATGACTCTATGATTCTATGAAGCATCTTGTTGCACATACGGAAGGGCTTCTTGCTAAGAATTGGCATCACTCGGTCCCAAGCCCACAGGTCTGTGCTCAGAAGAAATTCACAGAGCCAACAAAGTCCCCAGGCTCTGCAACACAGGGCAGTCGTTCTGCTCCGCGATGAGGGAAGAGCAGTGCTCACACCTACAGGAGGGGGAAAGCTGTTTGGAACCGAGAGAGCCAGCACGCTTGCGAGACGAGGAGGAATGGGAGAGCACGTCATCCTGTCAGAGCAAGGGGCAGGTTGGCTTGGCCATGCTCCTGAGCTCTGTGCCAGGGCTGAGCCGTGTGGCCCGCAGCCAGACATTTGACCTTTCCGTGCTGTATCTCTGCTGTCTGTGCGTGGCAGGAGCGCCACGTCTGTGCCCACAGGCTTCTGGAGAAGTGCTCGGTGGTCCCGCTGCGAAAGTCACTTCAGAGCATAAAGGATTTGGTTTCTCTTTCGATATGCTTAAGCTTCATGTTCTGTTCTGTTACCTGACAGAGCTGTCAGACTTTGATTAACACCAAGCAGGGTGGCTCAAACAGCGGCAATAATTTGTGAGCGGGGTCATGGGGGAACCTGCACTCTGCAGGAGCCCTGCCAACCTGTCTGCACCAACCGTGCTGGAGCCCCGAGGACACGGGGAGCTGCTGTCTCTCAAGACCTTACCAGCCACTGCTCTGTGTGGTGCTCTGGGAATAGGGTCTGCCATGCAGTTACAGCGGGGAGAGCACCCCTGGCAGCGCGAATAAAAGGGGAGATTTAAACGGCGTGTGGTGGCTTCACCATCAGCCCTCCTCAGGACTGCAGCCGGGATGAGAGACTGACTTGCTGAATAACTGTGAAGCTGGGGAGGTGAAGATCACCCATCGTCACCGCCTCACCCCCCACCATGAAACTAAGAAGACAGCCGAAGCAGAGGAGCCAGGTGGGGTAGAGGAAGCCAGAGCCTGCGGGCCAGAGTGGTGATCTGACCTCTTAACTCCCTTCTCTCCCTTTTCCTCTCCTTTGTTCCCTGAGTCGGGCATCTAGTAACCTGAGTGATTTCTGTGCCTTCTAAGTATGGAGTCCTATAAATCTTTGACTTGCATGGAGAAAGTCTCCTTATTTTGACCCCCAAGTGAGCCCATGAACCTGAGTCTCTCCCTTTTCTTAAGACTGGGAGGAGACAAGAGTCAGCAAGTTTGTGCTGCTTTTGCAAATCCTCTTGGGACAGAGTGAATTTTTTAAGTGAGAGCACCATTAGAAGCAACAACTCTGTTCCCTTTCCCATGTGTTTTAGCAAAGCACAGCTGGTTCCCTGGTGCACAAGCCCAGGGCAGACCCAGTGCCTCGCCAGGCTGTACATGGATGTGTTCCTGTGTGACGTGGTCTAGGTGATGCTGCTGTGGCAGGGGGATTGGACTGGGTGATCTTTTGAGGTCCCTTCCCATCCCTAATGTTCTGTGATTCTGTGACGTGGTCTAGGTGATGCTGCTGTGGCAGGGGGATTGGACTGGATGACCTTTGGAGGTCCCTTCCAATCCCTAATGATGCTGTGATTCTAAAGGAATGAAAAGCTGACCATCACTGGTTAGAGAAACCAAACAAGCCCAAAGCATCCCCTTTGCCAGTCGCTGTCGGTGAGCGTGCCAGTACGGGTTTGGGTCAGTAGAAATGGCTGAAAAGCCGAGCAGCCCTGGTTAGGGAAACCAAAACGCACCTGTTTGTGGGCGCTTGTGTTCAGTATGACCATTCACCAGAAGTTAAAGACTACTGACGTTAACAGGCCCCTGTAAAAGAGTGTGGCTGTGAGTACAAGGCAAAGACGTGCTTCGGTACAGTCTCAATGTGGTTTTGGTATTTATCTCCAGATGCAGCTTAGCCATGGGAAGCCCTTGTTTGCATCGGTTGTGTCAGGATTCAGAGAGCCCTCTGTTTTCTGTCGTGTCCCTGCAGCAGCCCGGTTCCTCTCGGTGTTCCGCCGTCCCTGCTCTGTGCAGCAGAGATCAGAGCCCTAATAATAGATTTTTGACAGGGAGCTCGCCAGCTACCTGCCCCACACAAATCCTCACCGTTCACGTTTGCTTCACGGCAGCAGAGCAGACGGCAGGGAAATGCCACACGCTGAGCTGGAGGGACAGCCCTGCCTGGCCTGACATTTCAGCAGAGCAGCAGTTTATGAGATGCGTAATTTTTCAGCTGGGCTCCGCCGCCATTTTCATAGAGGCTGCAGCTCATCGACTGACGGCAAGTAGGGCAAAGAGCAAGGTCGCATCCTTCCCATAGCTCTTTAAAAACAAGCACCGTGCTCCAGAGAAGGTCAGGGAACTACGGCTGGTTTTAACCCTTTCAGTATTTTCTTAGCCGATCCTTTTCCCACAGAGGAACCGCTTTGGACCTCTAGCAGAGGGGCCATCTCTGGTTGATAGGAAATCACAGAATCATTAGGGACTGGAAGGGACCTCGAAAGATCATCCGGTCCAGTCCCCCTGCCAGAGCAGCACCCCCTAGATCGTCGTGGATGTAATTCACCGGAAGATTAGATGAGTCCGGGAGAAGGAAGGAAGCGTGAGCCTCCACGCGCAGCGTTTGAACAAGGCTCTTTTCTCCTCCTCTTCCTTTGGAGAAAAAGCTCCTTCCGAGCTCGAACTGACCGGGAAATCTGGACTCTCGTGACACGGCAGCCTGCGGCTGATTGTTGGTGTGGATCGGGTTTAAACTTCCCCATTGGCGTGCTCGGGGAGCAAAGGCAGCGTCGGTCCAAGGCAGCGAGGGTTTAATTTCGGGCTGCACGTCTCCGTGAGCGTCAGGAACCGTGCGGCATGTCACAGCCTCGTGCGCAGCGACGCTGCCGTCCTTTGGGTTCATTAAAGAAGCCTCGCGGAGAGCGGGATTCTCGGGATGTCAAGATTTCAATTTTATGTTAAATATGTTCCAAAGGCCAGGCCCTTAAATCTCAGGGGCTGTACCGAGCAGCGAGCTGTGAATTTAACCATAGGCTAACTGCTAATGATAAGGCAGAGTCCAAGTCGAGGCAGCTGTAATACAGTCATTGCATTAGGCTATCAATCACTCCGGTCCCCGAGGAACGGGCCGAGACGACAAAACAGTGAAGAGGGAAATGAGGGAGGGAGGGCATGACTAGAATGAGATTCTGCTCCACATGGATCTGCTGGTTGGCTGAAGCCCTCGCGCACCCGACTGGGATGTCCAGCGCTGCCCTCGGACTAAAAGCCAAGTATTTGTTCCAGACTCGTAGAAAATCATCAAATCGCCGTTAACTGCTGCCGGGGGTTTGGGAATTCGGTGGGTTGTGTTGGCCCGTTTCTGTTGAGCCGGTAACCAGATTCATCTCTGAACTACCGTTGTTGAACACTCTGTATTTAACGGTACAGAGTCTGCTCCTGGTTTTCCTGGGACGGACTCACTGACCTGCTGGGCAGGAGCAGTTTGGGCTCAGCTGGGGCAGCCGCCCAGGTCTGTCCCTTCCCTGAAACCTCCCACTCAGTATAAAGGGGGAAGCTGGCCGAGGAGACGAGAGCTTCGGGCTCCTTCTCTTGCTCTTGAGGACTGGTTTCCTGTTTGCTGCAACCACTATTCGTTTGCTGAGTATGATTTTGTACCCTTTATTCGCCGTCAGTTTGTGTGTTTCAGTAAGTCTGTTCTCATTTTAACCAGAGGGTCTCCTCTGCTTCCCCTGGCCACCTTCTCGGCTGAGGGAGGGTTCGCTGGGTGATGGGTCAGCCGCCAGAGTTTAGCCCTGGGTGCAGGCAAACCACACGGGACACTTGTATAGCAGAGATAATGGGTTCTTTTAAACCAGTGGATAACTGTTGGGCTATCAGGCTTCACCAATGGCTACCAAATATGAATGTTCTGAATTCTCCTGAGACAGAAATAAGAGAGGATGACTGTGACCTCGCCTGGCCAGGCATGGGTGGTGGAAAGAGCAGTTTTGATCTGGGTGCAGATAAAATGGAGAAGTGGTTGGAGTCCTGGTCTGGGTTGCCATAATTAAGTAAAGAGGGTTCTTGTACTTAGCAGTGTGGAGAAACAACCTGATGCAGAGAGGAAACGAATAGGGAGAGTAAGAGAGGCGACCAAGCATTTTAGAGCAGCCTGGTGGAGCAGGGGCTTGTCTTTGGTTACCACAGTGGACAGAGGTGGCTGTGTCCGATGCAAATGGTGACCTGACGAGGAGCCCTAACTCATAGACTCATTAGGGATTGGACAGGACCTCGAAAGATCATCAAATCAAGAACAGAAAACGTCTCCTTCCAGTACTATCAACCCATTTGAACGCACTGGCGGTGTGTCTGTCAGCACACGCTGATGGTCCTTCCACGTCTGTCGGGTCTAGTGGAGAAGGTGCCTTTTTCTCTTAGTCGCCTCCTCCCATTTTAAGCAAAAATGCTCAGAAAAAAGTCCTCTTGGACTATTTTTACGTGATGCCTTTTGGATATTGTCATCTTGCAAACGGGTGTATTTTTGTCACAGGAGACTTACTGTTTTGGAGGCCATTTGACTGCTTTGGGCACCTTATGAATTATTTATTTGAAAGATGTTTGGATTTTAAGTGCTTTTCGGTTGGTTCTAACAAAGGCATTAAAATACCATAAAGGCTTTTAAATAGACGCTAATTAAAATAACAGAAACGGAGACAAGCCCCAGTGAAGTCCACGGCTGGGTTTGTGCGTTAAATCTCAGCAGCTCTCTCGGTCTGGTCCTTGCTCCCCTTTCTCCCCAGGTAAACTCAATGAAGTCAAAATGTCTTTGACTTTCAGGCACAGCGTGAGCGAGGGCTGGAGGCTGCGGTGACACGCAGAACAGCTCTCCAGCCTTTCGTGCAGCCAAAAGGCTGCCACTCACTACAAAAACCTGTCCCACTGTCGAGGACCGTGTGCCTTACAGATCCAGTGGCGGCTCAGTGGCTGGTTAAAAGGGTCACTCTGGCTTGGCAGCTGCTCGCTGGCAACTTCACCAGTCAGGGCTGAGCCTAGCTCCCCGCTCTGTGTTCTGTGCACTGCAGAAGGACGTTCCGTACCGATGCAGGAACTCCAAGTGGCAGAGCGTGTGGCCGTGGGCTGGAGCACAGTGACGGCAACTTCACGTGGTTGTGTTCAGCTTTACCTGGAGGTCTGCAAACCTTCGTTGTGATCTACGTGTGTGTGACGGCTCTGAACCTGAGTACATGTTGTGAGAGTTTGGGGAGCTTCAGTGTAGGAGACAAAGGGCTGACAGAGGAAACAGGGTCCAAATCCACGTGAATGCATGGCAGCGTTCCAAGCTCCCTGCTGTCGATCGTGTGCAGCCCACGATTACCTTTCCTGCTGGCCTGTTATCTCTGTACCCAAATCAACAGCGGGGATTGTGATACAGGTGCCACTTGAGTGTGATCAATGAGGCAAGTGTCTCCCGTGGAAATCATAAACTGTACCTGTCACTCACAGAGCAAAAGCTCTGTTTGTGATTCCCCTCCCAAAAACCAAGGATCTGGCAGAGTTTGTAAACAGCTCTGATTAACAGTTGTATCAGCAAAGGCTAAAACCCCTGAGCACTGACCTGGGGTGTCCTAAGCATGTTTGGGGTTTTTTTCATGTCTTACCTTGCATGTTGATTAGCTCAAGTCACCAAGCGGCATCTACTGGTTGCAGAGCCCATCTGTATTCAGTGAACAACACGTTGTCATCCTTACCCGAAGAATAAGAGTGTCTATTTATGGGGAAAATTGCAATACATGGAACATTGAAATACGAGCCATCAAACAGACAGAAAAATTGATTGGACTAGGTGACCTTTGGAGGTCTCTTCCAGTCTCTAACTATTCTGTGATTTAATGGTAGAGTGGAGCCTTCCTCATGTTCTTCCTTCTCTCCGTGGGTCACCTGTGCTTGCAGGATAGGCCACCTGAGTCATATCTTCTGCTGTCGGTGTGGGGACACTCCCACTGCTGTCAGTACACCTCAGCTTCTGCATTGCTTGCTAGCTCCTTCACCCAGTTCAGCAGCTTCACTAGTCCAATCCCCCTGCCACAGCGGCATCCCCTAGATCCAGTCACACAGGAACTGGACTGGAAGGGATCTCGAAAGTTCATCCAGTCCAATCCCCCTGCCGCAGCAGCATCACCTAGACCAAGTCACAAAGGAACACCTCCAGGCAGGTCTTAAACATCTCATGTTCCAATCCATTCCATTACACCTGGTCAGTGCACAGGGGGATTGGACTAGATGATGTTTCGAGATCCCTTCCAATCCCTAATGATTCTATGGTTCTATGAACCCCCAAGATTGCTGTGTTTCAGAAATGGGTGATGAAGTGGCTCAAAGAGAAGGTTACCCAGATATATGAAACCGTACAGCTGACATTGATCCCAT
The DNA here is from genome assembly GCA_028565055.1 of Phoeniculus purpureus. Taxonomy (NCBI): domain Eukaryota; kingdom Metazoa; phylum Chordata; class Aves; order Bucerotiformes; family Phoeniculidae; genus Phoeniculus; species Phoeniculus purpureus. Next base: position 2,453,162 of record JAOXOE010000698.1, read on the forward strand.
TGCAGGATATTTAGACAACTAGATACAAGGGTTTAGGAAGTGCCATGGTCCTTGAAACCACTTTAAACCCAGGGCATTGCTCTACATCCAGCAGCCCCAGAGGAGCAGACTTAGGCAGCTGTTGCTGCTGTCCTGCTTCTGTGTAGGGGTAGTTTTTGCGAGTCCTACCACTGGTTAACTCAGATTTATGGGGAGCTCGCCACAAGGAAAACATCTTTATCCACCTACGTTCTGCTAACACTCTGCATTTTTTTTTAGTATCCTACTTGAACGATGAATAAATGCTGGTGCCAAAACTGCACATAAAATGCAGAGCAAAAATCCAGGGGATTGGTTTAACTGGCTGGGTGCTAGGTTTGTAGTTCATCATCCTACAAGAGTTACTGCCAGAAGCTTTCACAAATGTGTTTTGCACTTTTTAATGCATCTGGGGTCTGCATTTTAATGCATCTTTCCATGCACGGGCTCTGCTGTGCAGAATGAGCTCTGCAGATGACCTGCTCGCGCAGAGGATATGCGAACACGTCCTGCCAAATCTTTTAGGAAACCTGCTGTAGTAATTGAGTTTTTCAATTTCTGATCAATTCACAGTTCACGCTGCCAGGTAATTGCAAGCGTCTTCCCTACTAACACGCTCTGTGCCTCTGTCTGTGCTGGTTCCTGTTTAAATCCCCAAAGACGCTCGTAGTCAGGGATTGAGACACCGTTGTGTGGGTTAAGTGAGAGCCGAGTGAGACTGTTGAGCTCAGCGTTCTACTGTTTCGGAGTAAGAAGCCCACTGGGCAGCTGCGGCAGACAGACAAGGTGTTTTTAATGAACTAAGGTCTGTCCATGGAATGTGTGACACTGAGGAAAGGCTGGTGCTATGAAGATCTCATCGTGAGAGAAAGCCATGGGGGGGTTTGCCAGCTGGCATGCCGACGACGACACGGTCGTGCCAGGCTGGATGGGGCTCTGGCCAGCCTGATCTAGGGTGAGGTGTCCCTGCCCGTGGCAGGGGGATTGGACTAGAGGATCTTTCGAGGTCCCTTCCAATCCCTGATGATTCTGTGATTCTATGACTCTGTGTGTGTTATGATTTTGACTGGCCACTTGTACATGTTTCATGACCGCATTGATTGACCCACTGGCTTTTTGAAGCTGCAGGATGATCGCTGCGTTCTGCGTCTTGGCTGGGCTGAGTCTGTCTTCCTTGCTGTCAGTTATTGCTGCGCTTACGCTGCTACTGCTGTGTCAGCCGCCTGCCTGTTGGGTACCTCAGCTTTAGCAGTATTTTCACTGGCGTTTGCCCACCCAAGAGCTCCTGAGATTTTAGCAGGGAGTAGTTGGAGCACTTCCATGGCCCTGACAAACTCTGTGCGTCAGGAGCACTTTGCAGGGAAGGTGTTGCCAGACAAGGCTTTTGAGGACCAGCCGCTGCTCCTTATCAATTGAGCAGATTCTTGAGAACTTACTGAAGGTGGGGTTTGGAGAATTCAGACTTCCAAGGACAATCTGGTAGCAGCTTATTTTCCCCAAGAAATATTTTGCATATTTCTGCTGAGTGGTGCAACCTGGTTGATTGAAGCAGCGAAGAGCAGGCTCGCACCTTGCTGCTCTGTGAAAACACGCTAGAGGATCAATCCCAGAAAGAGGAGCTAAACCCTGCCAGAGGTAGGGAAGTCACCCCAAATCTTGCTTTGTCTTGTTGAGGAGAATTTCAGGAAGGAGTTTCCTCCTGCGTGGGACTGGCACACAAATTTCTTCCCAACGTCTTGGTTTTTCTTTCAGGGTTGTTATTTGGCAGCTCTGAGCACATCCCCGGCTTACTGTTAAGTCAGAGAGTGTGGGGTGCTAAAAGGCTCTTCAAAAATAGAAGAAAACTGTCTCTCTTGCCATCTGTTTTCCAAAATTGGCCTTCTTCGTGTCATTTGCTATTTCTTTCTGTTTCTCATTTATCAGATTCACTGAGGCAAAGGTTTGCTGGGCAGGGACAGCAGGCAGTAGGGGTGCTCTCTTCTGCTTACACTAGCTGCATCGCCCTCCCGAGCTGCCGTTACTTCTGGGCACCTCTGTGTGTCAGAACCCTTCCCAAAGAGGCCAGAGGCTTGCTCATGTTCAGCTGGTGGCAGGCACTGCTGTTGGGGATCGCTTGGGTAGCTGTGAGCACCTGTGTGCTAGCCAAGTACAGCTGTGGGCTAGCCTGCCGAGCTTCGGGCTCTGCACTAGGAGGCCATTGATCTCCTTCTTTGTAATGAGAGGGGCATTCTCAGAGCTGGCTTCCTTTCTCCTCTCATTGACTGCATCAGAAAGATGCTCTTTGTGTGTTCTCAGTGTGGGTGTCTCAGCCAAAGGCTCAAGCTAGGGTATAGAATCATTAGGGATTGGAAGGGACCTCGAAGGATCAGCTAGTCCAATCCCCCTGCCACAGCAGCATCACCTAGACCAAGTCTGAGTTTCATGATGAGTTCCCAGTGCTTAGGCAAGGAGATGGCTCTTTGGGGTTTTTTCTGCGGCAGGTTAGACGTCTATTTCTGCAAACACAACTGTGCTTTACTTGAGCCCAGTCCATTTGCCAATCTGGTATCACAGGAGAAAGTTGTGTTTGTAGGCTTCATGTTCAAACACCTTCCAACCGCTTAACGTAAAGCATCCGGTGCGTTCCTGTACGGTCACAAGCCCTGACAGCAGCACCGCGAGCCCTTCGTGCTGCTTGTCGTGTTTTTGTTATGGGAGGGCCATGACACCCATCTTCTCGTTTAGAAAACTCCAAACACATTTTAGCAATTTAATCTCGGCGCTGGGAAAAGGATCGCAGCAGCTGCCACCGTCTTTTGTGTTTCAGCTAGTTTCTGCAAAGGCTCGTGACGTGCTCCCTGGGAGCTAAATATTGACAAGCAAGAGCCAGCTTGCTGAGTTAACACAGCCCTAGTCTCTGCATTGACACTGTAACCCACATCTTGGAACTACTGTCCTACACCATTTGTTTTGGACTTTATAGGTGACAGTGTCCACTTCAATTAGGGATTTCCACTGTATTTTTGATACTGTAACCGTGGATTGACTCGTATTTGATTTAGGGCCACAACACGTGCAAGGCTCCTTGTACATCTGCGTTCGACATCTTCAGGAATAAACTGTGTGTAGAATCGCAGATGGCAGCCTAAAGCCTTCTCGACTTCAGGCCTCGAGCGTGGAGGTAAAGGAGGGTAACACTTTTAAATCACGTTTGTCTTTTTTACTGTAGAACACACTGTGTCCTAAAACTGAATCAGAGAAAGGTGATGATCAGAAGTGAAGCTTGGCCATGGATTCCTTAGGGGATGGTCTAGGTGATGCTGCTCTGGCAGGGGGGTTGGACTGGATGACCTTTGGAGGTCCCTTCCAATCCCCAGTGTTCTGTGATTCTGTGACTTGGTCTAGGTGATGCTGCTGTGGCAGGGGATTTGACTTGGATGGTCCTTTGAGATCCCTTCCAATCCCTAATGTCCTGGATGTGTTCCTGTGCAACTGGATCTAGGGGATGCTGCTGTGGCAGGGGGATTGGACTGGATGATCTTTCAAGGTCCCTTCCCATCCCTGCTGCTCTGTGATTCTGTGACTTGGTCTAGGTGATCCTGCTGATTTGACTGGACAATCTTTCAAGGTCCCTTCCAATCCCTGATGATGCTCTGTGATATAATTTAGGAGATTAATTTTCATTTGTTGTCTGTAAGAAAAAGGAAGCTCCACTTTGTTTTGCCCCTGCTGTAAGCGCGCCGTGTTTATCCTGCTTGTAGTTTACTTCCTGAAGGTCTGAACAAAGGACTTAAGCCTATTAGGGCTCCTAGTAAATTTGGCGTGAGCCCTAAACTGATCACCAGCTGCATTGTGAGCATATGGCGTGGTGCAGGCTTCGCGTGCCTCATAGTAGTTCCTTACATGACCAGCATTCGTTGGGAGTCCAGAAATGCACTTGGCTTGGCTCTCTAGCGCTTTGGACTTAAACACTGGCTTTTCAGTGCGGAGCAGATGTGTGAGGGTTTCACAGGGAACGTTTCTGCTTCTGTGAGTCTACCTCTCCGGGCTTTCTGTGCGCAGTGCTACGTCAGCGACAGCTCGTGCACATCACAGCTCTTCTTTTTCCTGTGGGCACTGACTGCTTACCCGAGCCCTCGGAATTCTTGTGTGACCACAAAGAAGGAGGACGCAAACTGGCTTTGCCCAAAGGTAGAACCCTGAAAGGAAACCTGTCCTTTCAGATACATTTTATTATAGGTGAGGGAGAAATAGGAATGTTATTCCCTGATGAGAGACTGCCACAGTCAACAGCAGTCCTGTGTGCTTCTGTGAACAGCCATATTCCCATGCCTGGGGTTGTGGAGTCTCCTACTCTGGAGACGTTTAAAACTCACCTGGCCACGTTCCTGTGTGATTTAGTCTAGATCCTGTTGTGGCAGAGGGATTGGACTGGATGGTCTTTCAAGCTCCCTTCCAATCCAGTTCCTGTGTGACTGGGTCTAGGGGATCCTGCTGTGGCAGGGGGATTGGACTGGATGGTCTTTCGAGGTCCCTTCCAATCCAGTTCCTATGTGACTGGGTCTAGGGGATCCTGCTGTGGCAGGGGGACTGGACTGGATGATCTTTCGAGGTCCCTTCCAATCCCTAATGACTGGATCTAGGGGATGCTGCTGTGGCAGGGGATTGGACTTGGATGGTCCTTTGAGATCCTTTCCAATCCCTAATGTCCTGGATGTGTTCCTGTGCAACTGGGTCTAGGGGATGCTGCTGTGGCAGGGGGATTGGACTGGATGATCTTTCGAGGTCCCTTTTGAGGTCCCTTCCAATGCCTAATGTTCTGTGATCCTGTGAAAAGGTGTGAACCTTTCTCTAAGCATGAAGGTGAGTAAAAAGAAGCAGCAGAAGAAAAAGCCTTTCTTTAAAATTGTCATCCACGTGGAGCCAAGGTCTCAGCTGAAGTCGGGGTGTCAGCTGTCTGTTGGTGTGTGTGTTGGGGGGGGTATTTCCTTTTGTGGAAAGCTGGGAACTGCCATGGAAATTTCATTGCAGAAATGTGTAAGGAACTCAGTGTTTAGCAACTTATGCTCCTGGTTGCAAAACTGTAATTATAAGAGGCGCTCTTGGTAATGAGCACCGCGTGTCTGTCACACGGTGTTTGAATGTCTCCAGTCGTTATTAGCAGGGTATTGCCATTACTCCTGTTCTACCAGTAGCTGCCATTCTTGAGGCTGATTGATGTTTGGGAATAAAGCGCCTTTATTACACGTTGCCAGCTTGTGAGGCCCAATCTTATAACCTACGGTGCCTTCAAAGGAGTGATGACACCTCCTTTTGCTGCAACTAATCACATCTGAAGAAAGCGAGAGGCTGACAACATTCTTTTTCCTGGAGAACTTTCATTGCGTCGTGCGCTGGGCTGCTGCACAGTGATTATAGGGTTTGATCTGCCGGAGGTGGCGCTGAGGGAAGATCACTCTGTTGGAATATAGGCAACTAGGACTGCGCAGTGCCTTGGCTCAAGGCAGTGGATTTGTGGGTTGATGAAGCTGTGGTCTCAGTTTTTCATTACCTGGGTGCTGAGCAGTCTTCTGAGGGGGTGCTGGCTGCAGTCTTCACTAATCTTTCATTAGCTGAGTCTCTGGGCTTGTGCTCCGTGTCCAGACCAGCACACAGATCCACAACTGCAGGGAAGAAGTACAAGAAAAAGGAAAGAGAACCCCCTGCCAAGTGTTTATCTTCTTAAGGCCACACTGTCTTGCAAGGGCCTCAGCAATCCCTAATCATGCTTTGAGGTGTCTTCAAAGGAAGAAAGCTATAAGAAAACATTACAGGAAAGCCAGCTGTACATATGGCTAGGAGGGACTCGTAGCTTGTGGACCTTTTGTGCATCATTTAAATGTCTTCATCCTCAGCCTGCCTCCGTCCCTTAGAGACCCGTCTGTAAAGGCAGAGTGCCCTCCAGCTTAGCTGGAACTACCAGGGGATAGGAGCTTCTTGTACTTTCCTCCCAAAATAAGGCAGAGAAACAAACTGATATTAGTTTAATAGACAATGTAATTCCTGAGTTCAGCTTTTAGAAGCAAGTTGAGATGCTGCCACTAACCTAAACACAGCAGCACAGAGGTTGCGATGACTGTACAGGTACGTCAGAGACCGCCTGCATTTGGAAAGCATCTGAAGATCCTTCAGGTTCCATGTTGAAGCAGATAAGGGAACTCTTTGAAGCAGAAGAGTCTTCTCAAGAAACTATTTTCAGTGGGGTAGAACTGATCTCTTCGAACTCATAGAATCATAGATACGTTAGGGATTGGAAGGGACCTCGAAAGATCATCTAGTCCAATCCTTCTGCCACAGCAGGATCACCTAGATCCAGCCCTTAGGGATTGGAAGGGACCTGGAAAGATCATCTAGTCCCATCCCCCTGCCACAGCAGGATCCCCCAGACCAAGTCACACAGGAACACACCCATATTGTTTTCTAGAAGTTCAAAGCACCTGCAACTCCGGTTTTAAGATGAAAGGACCTTCCCGACTGTAAGTCACTATAGAACCATAGAATCAGTCAGGGCTGGAAGGGACCACAGGATCATCCAGTTCCAACCCCCAGGTTATAACTGGTCTTGCAAAAATTGCATCTTTCCCAGCCCTCGTTAGAAACAGCTCCAGTTTTCCTTTGTTCACACAAGTCTCTGTCTGCCCACATCCCTTTGGGTCCAGCTTCAAAGCTGCAAAGTGGAATAGACAAAAAACCCCTCATGCTTTGCTGCTTTTCCCATTGCTATCCTCACAGCAGCAGCAGCAGCAGCAGCTTCCTTCCCAAAGCTCCCAAGTGACTGCGGTGTGTCCCTCCTTTGCAAACGATGACACAGCCCATCGGTTCACGGATGCACACGGTTCCCTGTGAACACTCAAGGCAGGTAGTTTCCATGTATCGCTGGGAGGAATAAAAGCGTCGAGTAACTTCCTCCTCATCCTATGGCAGGCAGGTGCGCGGAGCTGTGCGTTTCAGCTCCCTAGGCATTGCCACCAGTTCTACTCTTGGTTGTGTGAGTCTTGAGCAGTGGGGAAGTGTTGAAATAAACGGCTATGATACACACAGTGTTGAAATAAACATTTATTTTAACACATTGTATGTGATGAGCCATTTATTTTAGCACTTCTCTCTGGAAGTGTTGAAATAACAGGTTTGATCGGGGACGTGTCATCCACTGTTTCGTGTGGATGTGAATATGGAAAGGCTCCCCGCGTGTGCGCGGATGCGGATGCACTCGCACAGATTACGCGTGCTCATCACCTGGTAGGTGTGGGGGGGGCTCCGTCTTGCACAGGCAAACGTGGTGCTTTCTGCTGGAACGGAATCTCTTCTTCCAAGAACCACGTGTGTTCATGCCGTTGTATTCGCAGTGGGCTTTATCTACGAGAAGATGAAACACGTTTGTGCGTGAAATCGCGTGTTACGGTGTGCAATCAGACAGATAGAGTAGAGAGACAGGCCAAGTAAAATAGCTAAACCTCAGAATGAGGATGCTCTCGAGTTGCGTGAGGGAGGTAGAAACACTTGGTCTGAGCTTTCTAGCTATCTAGTCGTGGTTTCTGTAGTTCCCTGAGCTTCCATAAGCTCTTTTCCCTTTCAGTGTTGAGTTTATTACAAGAAGGATGTGGACATGCTGGAGCGTGTGCAGAGGGGGGCCACAAGGATGATCAGAGGGCTGGAGCACCTCTGCTATGAGGACAGGCTGAGGGAGTTGGGGCTGTTCAGTCTGGAGAAGAGGAGGCTCCGAGGTGACCTTCTTGTGGCCTTCCAGTATCTGAGAGGGGACCTACAAAAAAGCTGGGAAGGGACTTTTCAGGATCTCAGGTAGCGACAGGACTAGGGGGAATGGAGCAAAGCTGGAGGTGGGCAGATTTAGACTGGATGTGAGGAGTAAGTTCTTTCCTGTGAGAGTGGTGAGAGCCTGGACTGGGTTGCCCAGGGAGGTGGTTGAAGCCCCGTCCCTGGAGGTGTTTAAGGCCAGGCTGGATGAGCCTGTGGCCAGCCTGACCTAGGGTGGGGTGTCCCTGCCCATGGCAAGGGGATTGGACTAGATGATCTTTCGAGGTCCCTAATGATTCTATGATTCTTAGACAAGTGGTTATTACACAGTGCAAGGCTTCAGGTGTTGTGAATTACTGAAGAATGCAGTGCAACAACTTTTCAGGTTATGTTTTTGTGTTTAAATCCACCGCAGGAGCCTCAGCACCCTGCTTAAGCCACTGGTCACTACTTTTCAAGTGTGTCCTTTGATACAGTAAATTGGTTTTCTATGGTTAGAACTACAAAGTACAGACATGGGGACACACACAAACCCCGACCCTGCCTTCTGGCACCAGGGTCATGTTGGCCACGGTAGTTGTTGTGAAGAAAATAAAACCAGCTCAAAGGTAGTGATGCCTCAGAGACTGGCAGAGTCAAGGCTGGCTTTGAACAAATCCGTAAGCTTCTGGGTAAATAGCCACAAACACTTCTACTGGACTTTGAGTTAAACACCTCTGTCTCTGCACTCAAATAGATGGGCAGCGAGACCTACTGTGTGTTAGAGTGAAGCACTCTCTCCTTTCGGGCAAAGGACTGCGTGGTAGAGTTGGCCAGGAACTAATTTGTCCCTCTGTGCTTGCTGCAGTGGTCTTGTTTGTAACCGGGGGCTGTAGATCTTAGAGGGACTGTCCCTTGACTTTTGTGCTGAACTCATTTACTTGTCTTTTTCCTTGGGTTATCTTGGGACCACACCTCCGTTCTCAGCACTGTCTGTATTTTGTCTTCCCTGTTGTACTGTTACTTGTTTTAGCACTACCCCTCTCTTGGCAAAAGGCAAGTTTTGTCCAGGTTTGGTGAATCTGGCTGAGCCAGAGGTGGGGACATCCCTCAGGAACACACTGTGTCCTGCTCGGCGGCACCACACCGTGTGACTCAGGCTCTGTGTCACAACAAGGAGAAGGAAAGGGCACGCCGAGCCAACCAGAGAGGCATCCAAAGCACAGCGTGAGACAGTGTCCGGCGTCGAGTCAAAGCAAAGTAGAAAGCACGAGCTCTGTTAGCTGAGGAGCATCTGATGCGCCACAACAGCCAGTGCTTTTCTGGGTTTGCTGCAGATCACCACGTGTAGTGATTTGTAGGGGATTTGTAGTTGCAGTGAGGAACGGCTTTGTTAGAAAACATTTAACCAGCTCTTGCAGCGCTCACAGAGCAGTTCGTGTGCGTCCTTTGGATTTTGCCTACGGAAGTGCAATCTGAGTGAGAAGTCCCTTAGCTCTCCCTGGTCAAATAGTGTTTACAGATAAGAAAATTTCACTTTTCCCCCTCTCTTTTTCTCTGATTCTAACCTTTTTTCACTTGAGAGAAGTCTCTGATGACTCCTACTAAACATTCACGGAGAACTCCAGAGACTTTATGAACCTGCAGCTAAAAGAGCATAAAGAATCATTATTATTATCAATTCAAGAAAATACATTCCTAAATCTCACATAGATTTTCCTGGTGCTTATGGCAGTGCTACTGGTTTTTCTATGTTTGGTACAATTTTCTTCAAAAGGAATATGAAGCAAAAGGATCGTTTCATTGTCCAGTCACAGTTTGGACTCAAACCCGTAAGTATCCAAAACAAAACCAAGTGAGAGAGAAGCTTTTTAATAAAGGCAGGACTAATTATGAGAGAAAATACTAGCTCACCATCAGTTTAGCAAGCCATGAATGTCATAGGCAGTCTCACTAAGGTAACAAAAATGAGTAGAATGCAGTCTGAGGTTGTGGTTTCAAGAGTCAGTGATGTCAGAGCGAGAGAGAAATTGTTTCAGATCTGCAGTTCACAGAATCACTCCGGTTGGAAAAGACCCCTGGGATCACCGAGTCCAACCCCCTACCCTACCTTACAAGTTCACCCCTAAACCAGATCCCTCAATGCCTCATCCAGACGATCTTTAAACACACCCAGGGATGGCAGCTCAAGCACTATTAGAACGAAGCTCATTAACCTTATTCTAAAGTCTTGGGGCAAAGGGCTAACTGTAGTCAGCAGAACCTTTGGCCATTGATTTGGTAACGTTGGTGCCTCACCTTTCCCAGGTGAAATATTGCTTGAAGGTGCGGGCAAACTGTTGTAGAGATGTCTGGCAAAATGAATATTCTTTTGAAGGCTCCATTTGTTGAATGAGTAATTAAATTATTGGTTGGAAACAGACAGAGCCTGTGCAAAAGCACATTGTTAGGGATTTTGGCAAATGGCTATGAAAATGTGAGGAGTCACGGGGATGAAGGACAGCCCAGGCTGTGAAATAGGGACCAGTGAAGAGAGACTTCCCTGGATCCTGACATGTGTTGGCCTGTGCACTACTAAAGCTGTGGCGAGGTCCATCTTGTTCTTTGGATACCCCCTATATCTTTGATTGTGCTGACTATTGTGTGTGTCCCGTTTGGGGACCTCCCAGCAGCTGCAGGGATTGTCTTTCTCTTGAACATGTCTATTCACTGGGTTTTCCTCTGCATATAAACGCGCTCTCTGGCCCTTTTGAAGGATGTGCCTGCTGCACTGTTTCATTAAACTGCCGCGTTATCGGGTAATTGTTTAAACATAATGCCACAGCACTATCAAAAGGAAAGGTGAACTAATGGCATTTTCAAATGTCAGGGATTATCTTAACACTTTTATTATAGTTTATAAAAAGTAGGTTCAGGGCATTCCACGGCAATTATTTCCACAGAAATTGGTTATTTAAATAAATTGCTAATTATCTGGGTATGACAGTATTGAAAACCCCGCTAATGAGTTATTTGATAAGTGCAGCTTATGGTGGCCACCTACAGGTGGGAGAGAGACAGGACGTAGGGAAGGAATCATGGCAACCAGAAGGAAGGCAGCGCAAACGCACGGTGCATCACCTGCACGTATTGCCCTGAGCTGTCTGCAAATGCAGCTGGTGTGTGTAGGTATGAAGAAGACTTTGATCACGAGTGCTAGGCAGCCTACACCTTCTGCAGAGAACGTCCTAACAAAGAATGATGTTTTCAGTGTTGTCCTTCCAAATCTCCAAACTTTCTTACATAGTTACTTCCTGACGGGTTGGGTTGATCATCTACAATGGCTGAACCTTCCCAGACCAACTCCCTTGTGTGATGCCCCCAGTCTGGCATTTGCTGGCCTTGGCTTCTTCTGTCGTTAGCTTCATTAATTTTAACAGTCAGGGAGACAACAATGTCAGCCCTCTTCAGAAAATGCGCTTACGGAGCATGGTGTTTCCTGCTTTTGGGGTTTGGCTGGTGTTTTTATAGCAGCACAGGCTTTATCAGTAATTTAGGAATTAAAAAAGAATGTATCTTTGTGGTGATATTTAGGCTTTGGTTTAAATCTGATATTAAATTTGTAAAGAACAACTACAGGATGATATGATATCATATGATGTAATATGATGTAGTATGATGTAATATGATACAGTGTGATGTAGTATGATATAGTGTGATGTAATATAGTGTGATTAATATAGTATAATATAATATCATATAATATAGTATAGTTTAACGTAGTGTGCTATGATAGAATAGAATATGATATAATATGATATAATTTGATATAATTTAATATAATATGATATGATTTAATGTAATATAATGTATAATATAACATAATGCAGATTAGGTCTTCATTTTACTTTACAATGCACAGAATGGGGAGCGTACCCCATGTCTGTTTTTATTCCATCTAGTAACCATAGGTACAAAAATTTGCTTTTAAGTCTTCTCCTAAGTGAAGGTATGACAGTTTGCCTTCCTGTAAGATACGGTTCTTTACTTGATAGAGACTTTGGTAAAGACCACTCAATCCAGGATCAGTATTGTCAGTGTGAATTTATTCCACTCACAAGCCAGGATCAGTATTATCAGTGTGAATTTATTCACCTCAGTTCAGTTGGCTGTTTTTCAGTGGGTCTGGATCATCCTTACCTAAAGGCTCATTTAGAGCTGCTGCACATATGTGTTAAGAGACTTTAAAGTACCATGTTGATGCAATATATTGCAAGTAAGAAGCAGCCCAGTATTCAGTACTCGTGGGACTGTTTTAACTCCCTGGCAGATCACTGGGATCGAGAAGATTTGAACTGTTTCTGCTAGGAGCTTCTAGAGTCACCAGGTTGCTTGAAGCTTAAGGCCAGGCATCTCCTTGAGGAAGGGGTTAAGTCTGGCTTTGAAGCTTCAGTGCAGTGAAGATACTCGGTGCTGGCCAGGATCGGGTCCCTGAGGCCCCCCCGCCCCAAGCCGCCGCTCTCGTGGCAGTGTTACATTGTTTCGCTGTTGTAACTATGTAACGACCCGTGTTGATTGTTGCTGCGAAAGGACAAAGGAGGCTCCAGCAAATCGGCCCTTGCAGCACCCGCTGGCGCTTTGTCGTCCCTTAGCCTTCCGCAGAGGAGCAGGGCAGCTCAGCTTCCCTGTGCTGCTCACGGAGAGGCATCTGGCTGCGGTGAGGTCTCCTTCTCCTTCATGTTGCCTATTGGGTTGCCTTGTTAGCAGTCTCTGGTAGTCATGAAAATCTGCCTGGTTTTTTTTTTTTTAAACAAAAATATAAATGACAACAAAAACCCCCTGCCCCTAACCCCAAAAGTCTTTCATTTAAGCCAAGAAAAAGGACGAGGACTTCTACATCATACAATTATTCGGTTGTTTCAGATCTTTATACAGTAACAAGCTTTTCTTCCATAAATAGGCACAGGCTCATTCTAGAGAGCAGGGTCCTGAGATGAGAGTAAAGACATGGAAATAGCAAAGTTCTGCGGGAGAGAAAGCACTGATGCTTTCCTTTCTTTCTTCCCCTTTGGTTATTCACTCTTACAGACAGTCAAAGCCTTACAAACGCCCACAGAAGGTGTTCAGAAGTATTTTGTATCATGGTATTTCTTCAAGATCCCTAATACAGTGCCAACAACACCAAAAAGAAAGGACTAGCATTTTCTTGCATAGTTTGCCAGCCAGCCAGTTCCTCTGGGGTGGATGTGCCCCTCCCTTGCACCAGTGTGTTGTTGTCTATTGATAACATAAAGTTATCTGAAATGTTCTCTAAATTAAGTAGAATTTTAAGAATACAGCAGTTACCTGGAGAAATGTCAACTAGCCTAAAAAATTGGTGTCAGCTGGGTGTCAGCTGTCTGTGCTGTCCATCATTTAATTAGCCACATCTGTAGGCATATTTTAAATACTTGCATGCCATCAACAGGACATAGAGTCATAGAATCATCAGGGATTGGAAGGGACCTCAAAAGATCTTCTAGTCCAATCCCCCTGCCACAGCAGGCTCACCAAGACCAAGTTGCACGGGAACACATCCAGGTGGGTACAGTCAAAGCAGGCGCCTTGCAGACACAGTCTACTGAGACTTAAATCATAATTCCTCTAAATGTAGCAGGGGAGTGGTCCAACTCAACCTCTGTGTACCGCTTGGAAAAGAGAACTTCATTCTTGGAGATACAACCATAGATGAATAGACCCTATTGTTCTGCGCTTCTGGCTGTCGTGTTAGTAGTGAAAGGGAGCTTACCTAAAGGATTATCTACAAACATACAACGGGGAAGCATATTAAATAATACATGAAATGTCAAGTGCAGCAAAACGGTGCTTTTAAACACTTTTTAGTCAGGCATAAAGAAAGGAGATGTTCCCTCTTACTAGAAAAACATCTGTGCTCAAACCTGATTCCTCACAAAGAAAAACGGATCCCTTTGTGTGCGGTGCACCAGGTGAAGCATTGCTTTTTGTCTCAGGCATCGTTACTCTTTGTTTGAGCATCAGCTAAAGTGTTCAAGCCAGCCTTGAAATGTTTATACAAATGTTTCTGCTGCTGTTGTTTCAGCCAAGTTCTTATCACAAGTGGTCACACCACTTGGAACCTACTTTGTGTCAGTTAATAAGAAGATAACTTCTGCGTTTCAGAGTGGCATGAGAGTTCCTGATGTTCTTGCCGTGAGGGATGTACAGATGGCACACGAGTACGTTCTCACGCTGCTGACCAAATGTTCTGCTTTTCTCTAGGAAATGCCATTCGGCCCATTGCCCTCCGTGCCGTGTCAGCCATAGCCCGTGCTCTCCCAGGATTGTCCATCCTAGCAACCGGCGGCATCGATTCTGCTGAAAGTGGGCTCCAGTTTCTGCACAGCGGGGCTTCTGTTTTACAGGTACCTGTGCTTTCTTCAAAGTACTAAAAGAACTGTAATTAAAACCATAATGATCTGCCTTCCAACACTGGCATACTTGGGGTTTCATAAGAAAGGAACCTTAGTGGGTTTAGCTTCATGTTTCTATCCAAGAGCCATTCAGTTCAGATGGCGGAGGAGTAGTTGCCACATGACCTGGGGGGGTTGTGATACCAGTCTGGCAAGAGGTTTGCCGTGAGTTCTCATCACTTGTTTTAATCTGACCTGTAGGGTTTAAACTTGAAACATCTCTTGCTTGTCGTACAAACAAGGTTGACAAAGATTTAAGAGATATGCAGTCTTCCTTTAGTCTTGGTTTTTGTCTTCTGCAAAGAGCCTTTTCAAGGTGAGAGGGATTTCGAAAAGCACTGCTTGGGTCTCGCTGGGAGCTGGCTTGAAGTAATTCTTGTTTATCCTGACATCTGTGCACCTTAAGCATGCTTATGGGAACGGGAGGTGCTGAGCTGTGCCTTCTGCATATGGTGCTGACATGTCAGCCCGTTGCGTTGGGATGAGGTGTCAGACTGCGTGCAGTAGCTGAGGCTGTTTCCACTGCCTGACGCGTTGTCTTGGTGTCCAGGCCAGACTGGTGTGGTTAGCTAGTCCCTATCACAGGTAGAGGCCTTGCTGACCTGTTATCATGGCACCAGGAAATGGGCTGGAAATGAGCCTCTTACCTGCTCTGGTAGGCAGGGCAGGGCACCAGCTCAGCCTGGGTGTTAGAATGGCTGCCAAGGAGCCGGCGGTGCTCAGCAGGTGGTACCATTTCATTGCTATGTTCTGGTAGGTACTCATCCCCTTTGTAGAACATAGTGGACAGCTGTGGATCCTTTCTGACACTTCATGGGATGATTGTAGAGGTGGTTCAATTCCCACAATGCGCTGTGACGTTGAGATGAGATTGAGCGTGAGCGTGGCCGGCCGTTCTGCACAGCTGCAGTGGCCACTGAGGTGAGGTGTGCGTCCATCTGCTGCGCTTCAGGGGAGCAAAAGGTCATTTGTGTTTGGTTTGGTTGGCTTTTCCCAATGTGCATCAACGTTAGGATCTTTGGGAGCTGAAGGAGAAGGCTACTGCTTTTTTGTGGCCTGAGTATGTTCTTTGGATTTATCAGTGCTGTTTCCTTTTGGTTTTTTCGTTTGCATTAGAAGGCTTCAAACTCTTTCCACGGACAGGCAAAGGATCTACCTTTTTAGTGAAGTGGTCTGACAGCTTCTTCCCGTGTAAACGCTAAGTGATGGTAGAACTCACAGAGCAGCATTTATCTACAGAAGCAGTGGGACTGGCAAGGAAATCTTTGTAGCGCTGTGTGTGTAGATGCCTTTTATTTATTCCTGCTGGCAGAGCTGCAGTTGTGGTGGCTTTGTCTGTGGCAGTGTTATGTGATCTGAACTACGCAGGGTGGGAAGGTTTTGTCTTCTGTGTCTGCTCTGTCTGTTTCTGGTGGATGAGAACTGAAGCCTTTTCAGGTCGTTTCTGCACCGTGTAGCTGTTCGTTTCCCTTTTTGTGTTTATTTGCCCAAATAGCACTGGGCAAATCTGAAATGCAATTTAACGCGTCCCAGTCAGTGCTCGAGAGAAAGAATATTGGATTTATAAAGCATTAATTATTGTTTTCTTTTTAGTACCAATCAAGTTCTCTGGAACTGGCTCCCAGGAATTCCTTGGGCTGTAGCGCTTTTCTTAACAGAACAATTTCTCTTTCCCACAACACTTTCATAGAGACGCACAAAAACCACTTTTCTTCTCCTTAGGCTTCGCCACTTTGACTTCAAACTGATTTTAAACTTCTCTGGATCAAACCTATCCTGAGTCTAAGTGGCTACTTCCTGTTTCACTAAAGTGGGGGAGTCGTTTAGACTATTGGAGACAAATGGATTCTAAAGCTGCAGTGCAGGTAAGGGAACGGACTAGTTCCATTGTGTTTCTTTAGAAAGAAGCCCTAGTAGACTGTGCAAGACTCTGAGTATAGAGGCCTCAAGTCTTCCCCTCATCTTGGGAAAGGCCAGTGGAAGGGAGAAGGAAATAGGGAATCTCCATAGGCAGAAAAAATACACTTGACCAGGTCTAGTCTGAAACCTTTTTGTGCTGCTCAGGCATAATTACAGATGTGTTCCTGTGTGACTTGGTCTGGGTGGTCCTGCTGTGACAGGGGGATTGGTCTGGATGATCTTTCGAGGTCCCTTCCAATTCCTGATGATTCTATGAGTCTAATACGCTGTGAGAGATGGAAGAAGACAGTGTCATCTTCATAGGTCATCTTTGGAGCCTAACTGGGCTTATGAGCGCCATCGCCATTCTTCCCTCTGGACAGGATCATACAAACAGCGGGCTAATACACTTTCCCCCAAATCCCTACGTATCTCTCACATGTCCTTGGCATCAAATGCCTAAGATGGTCCTTCTTCAGCAGTAAAAACCTGTTGCTTATTGTAACCTCTTCGACAGTCCACTTCTGTTCTCTCAGTACTGAAATTTGGAGTTTACATCAAACAAAGCGATCTACTCAGTGACTCAGTACATGAAGACTCACTACATAGCAAGTCTCTCAGTTAAGTAGTTTGAAGCTGGCACTGTACTGGGGGGAGGAATGTTTCTGTGCTTTGGACACTGTTGAAGATGGTGCTGAGTAGACACTTGGCTTTCCATGATACTGCCCGTTTTGTGAACCTGCTTCATGTTTCCAAAAGCAGGAGGACATGTGATGGTTGATGCAGAGGCAGAAAGCAAGCAGCCCAGGCTCTGCTGGTGCTGGGGTGAGTTCCTCTCTCAGCTGTGCCACATGAGCAATAGTCTCAAAACCTGGTGGTGGGTACTGATGCTGCTGTCCCTGCCCTCTGACAGAGAATATAGCACGGGGCTGTTGCCTCACCAGCAGTGTTTTAAAAGGGGGCAGGGAATGCCACTTCATCCAACGTTAAACTCAGACCGATAGCACTAAGCAGCACAAGTCGTGTTGATTCATTCACAAAGCCCAGCTACAGAGCCCTGGAGAACAGCGCTGACGTCTCCTTTGGGCTTCCCTCAGTTTTGCTTAGGCAAGAGTCCTGCGTCTTCTCTGCTGTGAGAGGGTGAAGTTTACGGTCTGAGATGAAGCGAAGGCTTTGTGTGAGGTGGTTTAATTGCAGTGTGGCAAATCTCTTAGAGAACAGGCTTATGAATAATAAATGCAGCTCCATTAAAAGCAAGATCAGGTTTTCCTCTGCAGCTGTTTCACCTACAATCAGCTCTCCGTCATTTTTTCCAATTGCTCTTACTCTTAAAATGTGAGGAGTTATTTTCCGTTTAAAAGCCAATCATACACAGGGATGCAGGTCAGGAGTCGGGTGGTAAGCTGTGTTTTGGTATGTGCTAGATCCACCCCACGTGCTATTAAAAAGGCACCTGAGGGGACGGGTTGGGATCGGAGTGTCGTTATCCAACGGGAGCCCTACCCTTCCCTTAGAAGATGGAGGGAACCATCTCGATGTCGTTACTGGCAAAAGGTTTGTGTGCAGGGAAGTCTCGCAGCACGTATAGAAAACACACTGGATCACAGGGGTCAACAGTAGCTGGGGTTAAAATCTTGTGACAGGGCATTCCTACACCTCACAGCACAAACGGTTGCAGGAAGACCCCACCTGGTTTTTAATTCTTCATTAAAAACGTTTTGGCCAGCTCCACAGCACCGTGCTTCTCAGTAACGTGCCGCAGTCCAGCAGCCCCTTCTCGGTACAGGCATGGCATTAAACACAGGGAAAAACCGACTCGGTGGAGACAACCCTGCACTCAGCGCCTGCTGCAGGCTCCAGAGGTGTCTAGCTGCATCTTTCTGAAGCAGGGCTCCTTTCAGCAGGCTTCCGGTGAGGCTGCGGTGGTAATTTTTAGGTAAGCCGTCTCACAGCCCCAGTTTACCAAAAGCAGCTGTCTGTCAGGGGTATGTGATTTACCACGCTGACAGCGATGGCTTGTTAGATCTGTGCAAGGCTTCAAAAGGGACGTCCGTCTTTCAAAGTCATCTTGCAGGAGGAAATTAAAAAGGGAGACGATTAGAGAAAACGCGTCGTGAGGAAGGCAAGGCAAGCACAAAGAACGCGCGAGTGGAAGTCGCTTTGCAGTAGCCTCTATGATTGAACTGCAGATCAATATTTGGTGGTTAATGCATTAGCAGGAGAGCATTAATTTGCAATTACCGCAGGTGATCTGATCCTCTGCGTTCTGTCCACTGACACAAATGACCTTTTGTTGAAAGAGAGGCTGCAGCCATTACTTCTAGCAGGCGTAACAAAACCAGGCAGGAGAGCAAAGGGGTGCTTGCTGAATTCCACTTCTTTCATGGTGGACTCTCTTAAGGTATCCTGGTGTGGAACACTTCTGTTAGCCTGGAATATTGGTCAATACCTAGTGAAGAGTGTGGGTTCCTGTTCAAACAAAATTCATGGAGTCACAGACATGTCTTTTCTTGCCAAGAATGGAGGTCACAAACGTGCCCTGTTGCTGCAGCTTAGGTGACTGCAAGGCTTTCTACATAGCAACCGTTTCAATCCACTCACACAGTGCTGCTTCCCAGCAGAGCAGCCCGCAGCTTTGCCCTGAGCCCGTCTCATACTCACTGTCCCTCACCTCCATCTCCTGCTTGCCTGAGAAGGGATGAAGTTATGGATGTGTTCCTGTGTGACTTGGTCTAGGTGATGCTGCTGCGGCAGGTGGATTGGACTGGATGATCTTTCAAGGTCCCTTCCAACCCTTAATGATTCTGTGATTCTATGACTTGGTCTAGGTGATCCTGTTGCGGCAGGGGTGTTGGACTGGATGATCTTTTGAGGTCCCTTCCAGTCCCTGATGATTCTGTGATTCTACGACTTGGTCTAGGTGATGCTGCTGCAGCAGGGGGGTTGGACTCGATGGTCTTTCAAGGTCCCTTCCAGTCCCTGATGATTCTATGATTTTATGACTTGGTTTAGATGATCCTGCTGTGGCAGGGGGATTGGACTGGATGATCTTTCAAGGTCCCTTCCACTCCCTAATGATTCTGTGATTCTGTGAAGTACCTGCAGTCCTGTTCCTACAGGCCCTGTGCTCTTGTCCTCACCATGTTGTATTCAGCTCACGTACACCTGCTGCCTCCAGACCTTGCACCATGAACCTCCCTGTGTCTCAGGCAAGGGGACAAGATGGGAACACATCCCACCTCAAAGACAGAGCTGCTGTGATACTGGATCTGCCTGTTGCCCCTCTCTCCTTCCCCACAGCAGTTATGTGAGAGACCTCTGGGGCTGAGGAAGAACAAAACCATTCTAGAGGTGTGACAGCCCGTGCTGGGAGAGCAATAGTGATGACTTTGCCTCTGCACAGGAAAATTCCCCTCCAACACAGAACCCGGTTGCTTTTCTCAGAACGTTTGTGGTGTGTTCAAGGAGAGTCCTTGTGGGGACTTCTTTGGAGCAGAATCTGAAGGGATTCAGGACAGCTGAATTACTCTTTTTCAACAGGCTTTTTACTAAAGGTTTAGCTGAGGGAGCTTTCTGACGGCAGGATGCCCCTCTGTGTGTGAATAAACAAGCTTTTCCATCACAAAACAGTGGGACTGGAACTAGGAGAGCACTTTGTTAGTTGTGCAAATGTGGAACCTTGGGAGGCTTCTATGCCTGCGGTAGAAAATGCCCAGGGCAGCAGAAAACAAATCAAGGTGCTAAATGTGTAATCACTGGAATGATGAGGGGGAAAAATACTGTTTCATAACCCTGCTGTTGTTTATTAATGCTGCTGCTTTCTCCTTCCTACTCTCGAGGAAAGAAAAACCGCAGCTCAGGTGCAAGGACCCCTGTCGTCGATGCACACTGTAATAACTCATCGCATTTTGCAGTGTCTCACTATTTCTTTATTCTCATTAACGTGCCTGATGCCATTTCTCTATGTGGTTATGTGGCTGCAGAGCTGCAAAGTAGTGCAGTTCTCCCTGCTTTCCTCTTTCTTTCGGCCTGTCTTGGTGTCCCTTCACGTCAGTGAAGATCCTGACCCTTCAGTTACGTAAGGACTAGGTGGGGTCAAAACATTCTGGCCCAGAAATGATTGATTGTTTAGGGTACAGAGAGTGAAAAAATAAAGGAGATTGGAGTAATGGGCGTGATAGAACAGAGCAGTGGTGGAGCAGGTCCCTAGTTCCAGGATGAGCTGACACTGATTACACTTAAAACCCCCACTTTGCCTTGCAACGAGCAGCAGTGATTTTGAACGCAGAGGAAGGGCTCAGTCTTTCCTTGCTCTCTGTGCAGGGAGAATGAAGATGGATGCGTGGCTGTAAGTCTTAAGCGACCACAGAGTGCCTTTGGAGTGGCAGAGGAAGGCTGATTTCTCCCCCCTTGACTTGCCAGAAGACCACCCTTTCCGAGCCCAGCCTGTTCTTCAGGGAAGCAAAGGCTGCAGGCTTTGCTTTGTGCCGCTGGGAGAGGGCTCCGCGGTGGTTAAGCCTAGGAATGGGCATCCTCTGGCAAGAGCTGTGGCAAGAGCTGGGCCCTGTGAAAGTTCTGACATAGCTGTGGCTCAGGGAATCGGACAACAAACCCTTTCCATACAAATCTGTCCCTGATACAGAGAGGATAATATGTCAGAGCTTGTTCTTCTCTCACCAATCAAACTGATGTGTGAAGGATAACTTGCTGGATGCAGTCACAGGCCACCAAGATAGTTCAAAATTCAAGGGATGTCTCTGCACATCCTCAACAATTTTAAGGGCAAAAAGAATACTTAAGGAAAAACAATTTCCAGATGTAAGTCATAGAATCATAAAATCATTAGGGATTGGGAGGGACCTTGAAAGATCACCCAGTCCAATCCCCCTGCCACAGCAGCATCACCTAGATCCAGTCATTAGGGATTGGGAGGGACCTCGAAAGATCATCCCAGTCCAATCCCCCTGCCAGAGCAGGATCACCCAGACCAAGGGTGGATGTGTTCACACAGGAACACATCCATCCTTTGATTGAGATAAATGTAGTCTCACGTAGAAAGAGCAGGGGTTAGCCGTATGCCTGGAGAAACTCAGTATCTGTTTGTATGTCCTTTTGAGCATCCTCAGTCACGTTTGAGCTTTGTGGCCACTTTTTTCCCGATACTTGTCCAGAGACAGGAAGTGCTTTGCTGTTACAAGTTTTAAGAAAAGAGAAAAGTTAGGTAAAGGAGATGGTGCCTGCAGTCCTTCACTCTAGGCGTGAACGTGCTATGAGCTTGCCTTTGCTAGACCTCAGAGAATCCACATGGGACAGTTCTGTTAGGACTGTGTCAGCCACAGGAAAGGCTTTAATTGGCAGTCACACCTTATTAGACATCAGAGAACCCAACCAGGAGACACAGAGCTGCTGGAAGCCAGGTATCATTAGCTCCGATGCTCACAGAGCTGCGCGCTTAAAAAAGTCTTCAATGGACGCAGCGCTGAATGGAGCGGCCCTGCTCCGCAGAGCTGGAATTTGCTGTAGGTGCAGAAACAAAAGAGGGAACAAAGTGCCCTTTGAACAGGTCGACATAAAATCAAAAGGGAAACGAACGTGCAAGAGAGAAGGGCTGGGCCAGACTTAGTCAAGCAATCGCTTCTGATAAACATTTCATCAGTTTCTGCTTTTCTCATGGCTCAGTGCTAATTACAGAAACTCAACCTGTTCTCAACTGTCTGTCTGTGCTAACAGAAAAAGTGACTAGAGGACTGCCACGCTTGCTCTTTGCAGATGCCTGGGATGGAAATTGCTAATTGACAGCGAGAACTGTCGAGGAGGGTTCCTGTAGTGCACACTGGAGCTTGGCAAACAACAGTAATCCGGAGAGTACTTTGGTTGTAGCTGGAATAACAAACCCAAACAGGCTTCACTGTTGATCTTTACTTTCCTCATCTTACCAGTTTTAATGAGAAATTGCAGTATTCAAACCAGTGCCTTGTAAAGACACGGGCTGAACTCAGAGCTGATCGTGCCTTCCAGTGCAGAGCAGTGAGGATGATGAATGAAGTGGAGCACCTCCCTTATGAGGAGAGGCTGAGGGAGCTGGGGCTCTTGAGCTTGGAGGAGGCTGAGGGGTGACCTCATGAATGTCTGTAAATCTGTGAAGGGTGGGTGTCAGGAGGATGGAGCCAGGCTCTGCTCAGTGTCTTCTAGTGATAGGACGGGGGGCAGTGGGTGCAAGCTGGAACAGAGGAGGTGCCATATAAATATCAGAAGGAACTTCTTCCCAGTGAGGGTGACAGAGCCCTGGAAGGGGCTGCTCAGGGGGGTTGTGGAGTCTCCTTCTC
>JAOXOE010000698.1:2483229-2493869 GCA_028565055.1 Phoeniculus purpureus
CAGAACATTAGGGATCGGAAGAGAACTCGAAAGATCACCCAGTCCAATCCCCCTGCCACAGCGGGATCCCCTAGACCAAGTCACACAGGAACGTGTCCAGGCAGGTTTGAAACGTGTCCATAGAAGGAGACTCCACAACCCCCCTTTAAAACCTTCCTCATAAACTAAAGCCTTTGCAGAGGTGCTCTCAAAGGAGCACTTGGCTCCCAGCTTATCTTACAGGGAATCAGACCAGACAAAGCTCGATACGTGGTCACTCCCAGGCTTGTGCTCCAGTAGCTGAGCATTCAGTGTCCGTTCCGTTGCCCTCACAAGAGTCCAGTGTGACTACATCCCATGATTTAGGTGGATTTTTTGGTGTCTTTACTTCCACATGCGCTCTTGTGGTCTGCTGCTTGTAATATGTAAAAGGAGACAGGACTTAATGAGGTACGACAGCTAATTAGTACTTTTTTCCTCAAGAATTCTGCTTTCATACACTCAAAGAAATTAATTAAGATGCAAAGTTTAATAAATACGTAATCAGAACACTATTCTGCAGTTTTGTACTGCAGTTTGACAACATTTAATCCACTGCTAGTGCTTTGAAGGAGTTTTAATTGAATTATGCCAAAGAAAAAAACTGGAAATAAAAAGAGATTATAAATAGGACAACAATGTTAACAGCAGCACCGTCTTGCTGCAACTTTTGTGCCGTTCTGCGGCTGTTAATGAGGTTTTAAATACTCTTTATGTGTGGTGACTTTTTACTTCTATATGGAAAGTGTTCTGTACAGAAGGGATTGTCTTAGACAATGTGATTCTGTTTCCCTGCAATGCATGGAAGCATGGAAGCAAATTGGCTGTCACTCAGAAGCACAGAACAGTAGGGGCTGGAAGGGACCTTGAACGATCATCCAGTCCAATCCCTCTGCCACAGCAGGATCCCCTAGATCCAGTCATCAGGGATTGGAAGGGACCCCCAAAAATCATCCAGTCCAATCCCCCTGCCACAGCAGGATCCCCTAGATCCAGTCATTGGGGATTGGAAGGGACCTCAGAAGATCATCAAGTCCAATCCCCCTGCCACAGCTGGATCCCCTAGATCACGTCACACAGGAACATGGCCAGGTGGGTTAGAAATGTCTCCAGAGAAGGAGACTTCACAGCCCCACTGAGCAGCCCCTTCCAACACTCCATCACCCTCACTGTGAAGAAGTTCCTTCTCACATTCATGTGGAACCTCCTTTGTTCCAGCTCACACCCATTGCCCCTTGTCCTATCACAAGATGACACTGAGCAGAGCCTGGCTCCACCCTCCTGACACCCACCCCTCACATATTTATAATCATGAATGAGGTCACCCCTCAGTCTCCTCTTCTCCAAGCTCAAGAGACTGTGATGGACACTCCAGCTGGAGTTTACATTATGAACGACAGATGTTACACAGGTGGCCAGCTGGGCCAAAGTACCAGTGACCCAAGAAAACGACACGTTTGGGCTTTTAATGACCCTTTGGTGGCCTCACTACAAAGGGCACAGTGAGTTAGGGTTGCAGAAACGTGATGATCTTGGAGGTCCTTTCCAACCTTAATGATTCCATGATCCCAAATGGCAACCTGTGCTTTTGCGGCTTCGTTTCCTTGCACCGAGAAGCTCCAGAACAGGGAAATGTAGAAAACCCCGGCAAGAGCATTTCCCTAGTCTGCACAGGTAAGTGATTTTGCTAAGCATCCAGATCCTGTTGATTGCTTCACCTTTGGGTATGCGGCTGCAGCACCGGTGTTGCCCGCGTTCCTGCTGGTGGTGTCTGTTAAGCAGATTTGATGGGAAAGGAAACAATCAGCAACAAGTGTCTCTGAGCAGGTGAAATGGGATATTTTCAAGCAGCTCCTTTTGGCACACAATGAAGGTAATTGCGCGGCGCACACTGATAGCTGCTGCTGCCGCCGCCTATGGTTTTGCTTTTATGCCGCCATTTGATAAAGTTGATCAATGGTGCGTTGACTAGTGTCTGCCCGCACGAGAATTTCCAGGGCTGGGCTCGCACTTCCTTACTCTTGCCTCACCTTGTAGTGAAGTTAGTCGCTGTGCTGGGGGGGCTTCCACTTCACCATAGACCAAACCCGAACACAAGCCCGCATGATGATGCTTGGCAGTGAGTCGGGAATCCTTCCCAGAGCACGGGATTTAGGTTCCTTTAGTTAGAGATTTCTCCAACTTAGACTTCGATTTCTCCAACTCTAAGACGTAGGCTTCCCTCCATCATTTCTCCAACTCTAAGACTTAGGCTTCCCTCCATCATTTCTCCAACTCTAAGACTTAGGCTTCCCTCCATCATTTCTCCAACTCTAAGACTAAGGCTTCCCTCCATCATTTCTCCAACTCTAAGACTAAGGCTTCCCTCCGTCATTTCTCCAACTCTAAGACTAAGGCTTCCCTCCATCATTTCTCCAACTCTAAGACTAAGGCTTCCCTCCATCATTTTCCAGTTCCTGCCTCTACTGTAGGAAACTCTACGTGACCACAGGAAAAAGCTGCTGGTAGCTTCAGCACTCACTCGCACGTTTGAGTTCCGTGCTTCCCTTTCAACTATTGAACGCGTGATGCAGGCCTGCTCAAGCCTCTGTGCCCCCTAGCCGCTAACCTTTGATGAACTAAAGAGCTGAGACCTTGTTCAATCGTGTATGAGAAACGTTCTTCTGCTTGACTGGAAACAACCAAGGTCAGACACTTTGGTTCTGCCAGGGGTAAGAAGGTGGGTTTGTTAGTCAATGTAGTCAACGCTTTACTCCTAGCAGTGCCGTTGATGAAGAAATCCTGACAGGTAGCACCTCATCTTAGCTTATGGCATGTGAATGTGCAGCATCACAGCGTGCACTTGGAACGCTGAGGTGCAATTAGTCCAGACCAAACAATTTGCTAATTGGAGCTGGCAATCCGTGCCTCATCCTTGCAGGCCAAGTGTTATTAACCTTTATTCTGACGAATGGAGACAATAATGGTTGTACCTGGCTCCTTTAATCCTTCTTTAAATTCAACAGCTGTAAACCTCGATTGCCAGCTCTAGCTGACCTGTCTCAGCGAAGCACAAAGCCAGCTCCCTCTAGCATGGAAGGTGCCTCTAACCATTAAAAACACTTCACAGTTAGTCTTCACAAGCAGAAAGTTTTCTAGCAGAAATGTTTGGTTTGGTTGCTTGGATTAACGTCTTAAACAAAAGAAACAAGTGAAAACCCGCACTGAACCCAAACAGATTCGCTGTAGGGAAAGCCAGTGCGGTTCAACCGCCTGCACAGAAAGAGGACTCAGTGTTCAAAACAAATCCAGCTGCTTTTCCTTTAGCACTGAGGAGAAAGCTAAAAGCTTTTATGTGGTCTGAAAAGGGCGTCCTTGCAGAGCTGACTAGGACAAGGGGCAGCTGGAACAGAGGAGGTTCCATGTAAATATCAGCAGGAACTTCTTCCCGGTGAGGGTGACAGAGCACTGAAAGGGGCTGCCCAGGGGGCTGTGGAGTCTCCTTCTCTGGAGACGTTTAAAACCTACCTGGATGTGTTCCTGTGCGACTTGGTTTAGGTGATGCTGCTGTGGTGGGGAGATTGGACTGGATGATCTTTTGAGGTCCCTTCCAACCCCTGATGTTCCGTGATTCTGTGATCCACTAAACCTGAAATTCATTGAAAATCTGATTGTGTCCAAACTGTTTACAAAGTTCATGTCATTGAACGTGGTTGCATTTAAAGTTCCATTTT
Source organism: Phoeniculus purpureus (assembly GCA_028565055.1). Lineage (NCBI taxonomy): Eukaryota > Metazoa > Chordata > Aves > Bucerotiformes > Phoeniculidae > Phoeniculus > Phoeniculus purpureus. The sequence goes on from JAOXOE010000698.1 coordinate 2,486,961, forward strand.
TTAATGTCCACTGATTTGATTAGTTTTATTTTAGTTTCTCAAAGCCAAGAAGTGGGAGCCACAGTAAGTGTCTTAGTCTCACTTTAACTTTTCTGAGTACAGATCTCTTGACTTCTTGGCTCAGCCATGACCAAAGCCTGGAGCTAATCCAGGGTCATTGGCTTTTGTCAAGTGTCAGACTCGCATCGTTGGAAAGAAAGGACAATCTCACTTAGGCTCCCCCAAGCAGAACTTGCAGTGGCTGAGCAGGAGAACAGCCCATCAGATTATGACACCATACTTGCAGCTTTACTTTGAAGCAAGGAAGTCCTAACACCAGGGATTGGTGGGGACCTCGAAAGACCATCTAGTCCAATCCCCCTGCCAGAGCAGGATCACCCACACCAAGTCACACAGAACACTGGGGATTGGAAGGGACTTCAAAAGATCATCCAGTCCAATCTCCCTGCCAGAGCAGGACAACCTAGACCAAGTCACACAGAGCATTAGGGATATTGAGGAAGGGACCTCAAAAGATCATCCAGTCCAATCCCCCAGCCACAGCAACATCACCTAGGCCAAGCTGCACAGGAACATGTCCAGGCTGGTCTTAAACATCTCCAGAGAAGGAGACTCCACAACCCCCCTGGGCAGCCATAGACATTTGCAAGGTTTGAAGCTGAATTTCCCATGCTTGATCTTCACATTTGGAGGAACAGTAGCAGAGTAGCTCTTCACACACACAGAGACATTCTGATTTGTATTTTTGTTGAATTCTGTGCTGGATGTCTGGATCCCTGTGTGTCTGATACGGCAAAGAGAACGCGTGGTAGACGCCTATAAAAAGCATCGCAACTAACAGCTTCTCAGGCTAACGACTACTAAGGACACCTGTGATCCCTGTAAAAGCTGCAGCCCCAGACCTGCATGTTGAGCCTGTGGCACTTCAGTCCCACTGAGCAATCAGACAGCAGTTCAGGATAGGTTTAACCCTTCTCTTGTTAGACTACTGTTGAAACAGTAAAATGAGAGTAGTTCAGAAATGAAATCTAAAACCCGTTAAATTCAAGGGTTAAAGATGTTTGTTAATGTGACAGCATCTCGTGTTTTAAACTCTTCTGAAGGCATAGCCTTCTGCCGAAGTCTTTTCAGGTCCTTGTGCAAATGACTTGGTAAAAACTGAGCCCCACAGCAAGGTGAGTTTGAGGAGAGGCACCTCAGTCTGTCTGACCAGTACTCCTCTACCTCAGAGAGGTGTCCTTGGCCCGGTATAAAGGCAGTGCAGTAACAGGACAGTGTAAAGAAGTGAGGACCCTGCAAGAAGTCTACAGGCAGACGCTTCTGCGTTAATCTCTTGATGGTTTTTTCATTTCCAAGTGACTCCAGGAGAGGTGACCTACTCTAGGCACAGCGTTTTGGCACTCCTCTTCAAACATGCAGGATGCATCTGCCTCAGGGGTGGTAGGACGTGGGATTCATCTCATTACCGATGCCAAATGCGATCAGCAGACAACTTGCTGCTTTAATTTCGGAGGCCTTATTCTTACAGCTATGGTTGTAGTGAAGTTTGTCATGTGATCGTCTAGAAAAAAAGGGTGAGCAGTTGTTTCTCCTCCAATATATCTACCCATTGGCAATGAGTGGTTAGGATTAAAAGCTCCATCTAGCCCAAGGCTGTAATGAATATTCAGGGAAAAGTGGTTCTGTACCACTGCTGAGAGAAGGGAAAAGACAACCTGTGTAACAGTCGAATCTCCCCTGCCTGTGCCATAAACAAGCAGTAGTTGATTAAGAGCAGGAAGACAGAAGAGGCACTGACGTAGAACTCACACCAAAAGAGACTTTAGCTGCTCCTAAATAATCAACTCGTACACATGGGTAGAGTGCATGAATCAGTGTGATGTTTAGCCCATAATAGCTTCACCCAGCTTTCATACAGGTAGGATTGCTTCAAAACAACCCCAAACCACAGCAGATACATGGAGTGTGCTGCCAGTGGAGGTCACAGCCCATGGAAGCGTTTCTGGGCTGACTTGGAGAAGGACGTTCCGCGGCACGTTCTACAACAATCACTGTGAGAACCAACAGACCTAGTTCTGTGTAACAGAAGGCACAAGTATGTAGATAGCACCGTGGTAGACTCGGAACCAAAACATCAACATTTCAGGTCAAATCCAAGATCTTGCCTCCTTCAGTTGAGGTTTGCAAGTTGTTTTCAACAGAAGTCACCGGCGGTCTCACGGGTACCCAAACCGCAAAGCTTTCCAAGCCTTGCAGGCAGCTCTTGGTCTCAACATGAGCTGTGTGAGCAGATACTCAAGCTGGTTACTGTCTTCAGAAACTGAAGACCCTTCCGTTGCATTTCTTGCATGAATCTGGGTGTGGGAGAAGCAGAACTGGCAGCAAATTGATTTCTTTCCTTACTTAGGGGGGAAAAAAAGAGTCAAAACATGATTTGTTAAGACAGACAAACTCATTGAAGTGTCTTAGGTAGGATGGCAATGGGTTTCGATGAGTGAGCGAGACAGGTCACAATAAGTTATTGAATGGGAATGAGAAGAGTCAAGGCTGCAGCTACTTTCATACAGCTAGTGCATATTGCATGGAAGCTGCACGAGTGGGAAGAGCACCACCTGTACTGGAAGGGCATGGCCAAGTCGCAGCCTTTTCCTGTTCGTGTGGAGCACCGCATGCTTCCTAGGGGCGCAGCCCGTGGGGTTGCTTGTCTGTATTGAACCGTGGCTGTGAAAGGGAAAATCAACAAGGGGGTATCTCATAGAATCACAGAATCCTTAGGCTTGGAAGGGACCTCAAAAGATCACCCAGTCCAATCCCCCTGCCACAGCAGCGTCCCCTAGATCCAGTCATTAGGGATTGGACAGGAAAGATCATCCAGTTCCATCCCCCTACCACAGCAGGATCACCCAGACCAAGTCACACAAGAGCACATCCGTATTGTTTTCTACAAGTTCTAAGCACCTGCAACACAGGCTTTAAGATGAAAGGACCTTCCCCACTGTCTTGATGTTCCCTGGGTTGGTTTAAACCGAGCTTCAGTTAGTCTCTTCCTGTTTTCAGTTACTACATAGCAGTAGTAACACTTCAGTAACGCAGTAGTAGTACAACAGCAGCTTTCTGAGGTTCTGCAATATCCAGATGGAGGAAAGCTGTTCACAGATAACAGACAATTGTCCGAATGAGTGCTGAAGATGTAGTAAATGTAAATGATTGCGGCGGTTCCAGTTGCCCTCTCCACAAGTTGAGTGGAATCTAAGTCTTGTGACAGCGCCACTGAATTTTTTAAGCACACCACGGCCCTTGTCCTAGGTGCCCCACGATAGCAAATGTTAAGGCATCTGTTGAGGGCTGGTATCAGCAGCCAACCCTAAGTGTTGTGTTGAACAGTAACTGTTCTAGGCGGCAGGTGGAGGACGTCAGTTCCACCGAGAAAGGCCAGTTGGCTGCTTCCCACACGGGAAGCAAATGCCTGGAAATCAGGAGAAGCCAAGACCTGGAGATTTTTATTTCTGTCTTCTAAAAGAGAAGGTTTTGATCTTTCATTTATACTGTGTCCACCCCAAGGTGTTCTCTGAAGTCAGAAATGCTGGATGGCATTGTGATAGCCCTGTAGCCTTGACTTGTTTTTTGCAATCGAGGGATGATCAGGGGATGCTTCAGGCTGACATTATGTTGTAGAATACGGGTGATTTCCAGCACACCTTACACAGAGTGAGTCACTAACATTGAAAAGCCATTCTTAGAGTCTCTGTTGTCCCAAATCATGTGTCCCCCTCCCTAGGCAAGGAGCATGTGCTACCTCGGTCTTTTCTTTCATCAACCAACCTTTGTGGAAGGGACTTGCAGCTACTCAGTGTGTCTGCAACAAGCTAACTAACACCACTAGCACGGTGGGTCTGTCCTGGTGAGCAACCCGCAAAATCACAGTGCAGTCACTTAGAGCAACGCTGCCTCTTTCCTTGGTCTCCCTTCCACTCATATTACCTTTAATTATGTTCTGTATTTATCTGACCTATTTGAACAGGATCCAGAGCTGGTACGGAACATCTGCCGCTGGGTTAGACAAGCTGTTCAGCTTCCTTTCTTTGCCAAGCTGACCCCAAATGTCACTGATGTGGTGAATATCGCCATGGCCGCGCAGGAAGGTAACCGACTCCGGTGCACGGGCTGTGCGGGTTTACTCATTTGTGGGAAGTACTTTACTCAAGGTCTATGGAATACGTGTGCTGACCAAAGGCTTCCTAATTCTCGCCGTGCCACGTCCACAGGACAGCAGGAGAGGGAGCAAACTGTGTCAGACGATGAAATATGCTAGACTGCTCGCTTGTTGGTGTGCATGGCCCTATCTCGGTCGTATTTACACATCCACTCGGCCTCTGTAGAGTCCCCTGTTCCTCTGTTTAGGAGTGAAAATGATGTGGGTTGTGAGAAGGGGTTGTAAAGGCACCATTGGAAGGTCTGTCTGTCTGCCTTCAGTTATTGACTTATTTAGATGTTTCATCACGGCGTGGTGGGAGATTAAGCCTACAGGGAGGTGTGTTAATTGATCTCCTAGGGCTGTGGTCAGTATTAGTCTCCTTACACGCTCCTCACGGGCTTGAAGGACCCCTGCGCTAGGTGTTGGACAGCCAGTGCCGTGGGTCCTGTCCCACACAGCTGAAGGGCAGAGGTCTTCCTGTCAGCGCCAGTGTCTTCCACATGCTGCCTCCCAGCCCTGACACAGCCAGTGTTAAACTTAGCAGCCCAGGATCGGACTTAGGGGCCCTTCTGTGCACCCTCCTACGGCTGGTTGCCGTGTTCAGCCGTTTGTTTGGATCCTGAGTCATTTCACAGCTTCACACCTTCTCCGCTGTGTGTTTTCATCCCTTGTTCATGCACACAGGATTGACAAAACGGGTCTGACCTTTCCCTTCACAGGTGGCGCAGATGGTGTCACAGCCACCAACACTGTGTCGGGACTGATGGGACTGAAAGCAGACGGCACACCCTGGCCAGCAGTTGGGGCACGACTGAGGACCACATATGGTGGCATGTCAGGTAGGTGCTGCTCTTTTTGACACCTGGCACTTCCTCGGAGGCTTTCGGAACATCAGGAGGTCCTTGTAGCGGGCTGGAATATCGTGTCTGCAGTCACGCCGAGTCCTTAAAGCTCACTGCTGGTCAATGTTTCTAATAGCCGTGACAGATGGAGCAGATTAAGTATGAAGGCTCTCGGGTTGCCCTCTCCTTAATGGCAAAGCATCGCATCAGAGCACTGTGATGGGGTCACCGGAGAGGGAAGGAAATCTCTCCTCTCTCGACCCTCGCTTTCCCTCAGATTTTTCATTCTGTCACAATTGTCAGGCCCCATGTTAGACAGAGGCTAATGAAAGGGCATCGCACGGGGGAAGATCAGCAATCCGAGCGCGGTGTCTGTTTCATCGCCGCCTTCCGCCCTCCTTCCCACCAGCGCGTCTCTTCCCAGGAGGGTGTTTCCTCCTCTTGGCGCGGCGGTACAGATGATAGGCTGCCTTAGGCAAATCGATGCGGGTTTCTGTAGGCTCTTCCTCGGGCTGCACGCGAGCACCTGGCGTCGCCTGCGCTTTCAAGCCTTGCCTCACGGCTTCCGTTTGAGGGGCAGCAGCAAAACTTTGCCCGTCCCGCTCGGTGCCCGCGCACGCTAATGCATTAATCTATTGACCCCGTGCTCTCTGTTGCTGTGACAACGTGAACTTGGCCCTGCGAAGACAATCCTGGGGCTTCTTGACTTTGCTGGTACGGAGATTAGTCTCCTTGGTGACAGAAGGAGCACTACATAGACATAACAGAGGCAGTAGCATCCTCCTGATGGAGTCACGCTCTGCTTTCTCTGAGCCACCCAACCCTACCTCACCCCACAGACACAATCGCGGGAGAGCAGACAGGCAAAAGGTGCTTCAAGTTGTGTGGCTGGTGCTGTCCTTAGAGAACCGTGAGCAATGCGGCAGGAGACAACTTTTTAAACAAACTTGGAGCCAGGTGGGTGAGTTCAGTTGCCCTAGATAAGTACGTGGAGTTTGGAGCTGTTCAGAGAACGCTGACAAACAAGGCAGGGCCAGCTCTCAGCAGAAAGCACGGCGCCCCGCGCGTGACGGCTGTCCCACAGTGGCAGTCCGGTCAGGCGTTGGGTTTTAGCGTTATGCAAAACAGGAAGGAGAGGGGGACAAGGAGAGGACGGCTCCAGCCCATTTCAATTTCTCTAGCCTGCCATGGTGACAGGAGAAGAATAAAGGAGGTCACAGTGGGTGCTGTGCATTAAAAATTCATACAAGAGCTATTGCAGTAGTATTTTACAGAAGCAACACCCTTCGCGTTTTCTCATTTAAGCTGCAGTCTCTGAACATTCCTTGCTCCCATCAGTCTGCCTCATAAAGTCTATCAAATGACTGCATTAGGAGAAGAGCGTCTCTCGTGTCACAGGTCTGAAACACGTTGGCCGCGTAAATCACAGCGGCACCCGGATGCTCAGCTGTGCAGGGAAACGTGCCGGCGTCTCTGTGGTTTATAAGTCTGTTAGCAGTGGAAAATGCGAGGAGAAGTTGTTTATTTCTTCTGTTCGTGCATCTCTAAACACGTCCCTAAGGATAAAAAATGGGGTGGTTTTTCCTTGTAGCTCTGCATTTATCAGAGGAGACTCAGAATGTCAGTTTAGGAAGGACCACGACCTGCAACTCAAATCGGGTTATTTCAGAAACGACAAAAGCCCTGGACATGCTGTCAGCTTATTAGATTTTTTAGACTGGATGTGAGGAGGAAGTTCTTCCCGGTGAGAGCCTGGAATGGGTTGCCCAGGGAGGTGGTTGGGGTCCCATCCCTGGAGGTGTTTAAGGCCAGGCTGGACGAGGCTCTGGCCAGCCTGATCTAGGGTGGGGTGTCCCTGCCCATGGCAGGGGG
>JAOXOE010000698.1:2495524-2530374 GCA_028565055.1 Phoeniculus purpureus
CCTGAATGGTGGGGCTGCTTTTGATAGTCCTCAGAAGCCATTCAATCTGCAATCACCAATTTGTATGTGCCACCTTTCGTTCAGGAGTTAACCTTCAGGGGGATTGGACTGGATGATCTTTCGAGGTCCCTTCCAATCCCACCAGAGATGGGAGGTTCCCAGGAAGCTGGTCTTTGAAGCTGTGAATTGTAAGCTGTGAATTGTTCATCTATTTAGATGGAAAAGCAGATGAAACCCTTGGATGGAGATGAGGAACCAAACACCGTTTGCAGAAAGGCACTGAGGGAGCAATGTCTGTTCCAGAAGCAGGAAGTGAGGAAGGAGCTTGAAAGGTCTCTGTCCAGCTGGACAGAATCCTGAGCAACCTGCTCTAGCTGACTCTGCTTTGGGCAGGACTGTTGGACTAGATGGTCCCCAGATACCCTTTCCAACCAGTCTGGGACCATATGAAATAAAATAAACTTATTTAACAGAACTAAATGATGGATAATCAGAAGGTAGAAGCACAGGTGAGGGAGTAGAAGCGTGTTTTAAGATCAGGCTTAAAGAAGAAGGCAGAAGCGAGAGGAGAGTGCTCAGCAACACTCTTTGAGGCAGTAGGACTTGTGGAGAGGGCTGCTGGTGGAAAATACCAGTAATAGAACAACCCTCTTTCACAGTCCATCTTTGTTAAAGGCCTGGAAATGGAGTTAAACCGCATTGCTGCCGTTAAGGGTTTTCTCCATCTGGAGAAAATGAATGTCACAAATCGGGTGAGGGCTGAGGCTGAGCTCCTGCCTCCAGGCACGTCCCGGGTGGAGTGAGCTGCCGGCGAGGTTCCTGTACCCAAAAAACTGCCGTGACTGGAACAATTAGCACCTACAATACTGTTAGCTTGGCTGCTTGGCTTCAAATTAGAGGCAGAATGGGCCACACTTTGTGTCCCCTATTTCTGTGTATCAAGGGAAGAGTTACTGTGAAGGAAGCCCTGCCCGCGGGCTTTCCGTTCCTGTTTGTTTGGGCAGTGCCAGGGACATCCTTCATTATAAAGATGGTTTTACTTTCAGGAAGCTGTAAAACATTGCAGTTCACCAAGAGTTTTGCTTTGTAGGAAACAAACCGTCGGGGCTTGGTGAGTTTATTTCTTTCACAAGCGTTTTGCTGACAGGAAACAAACCAGCACAAAAGAAACAGAGCACAAAGGGGAAGTGATGGGAAGAGGGGAGATCAATTTGCGAGGATGTACAGCCACCGGCTACCAAACCTCCAGCTGCATCCTGCCCCGTGTCTTGGCTTGTTCCACTGCAACCTTTTTTATTCCTTCCCCTGCCACCTCCACCTGGGTCACGTTGTCATTAACAAACCATTAGGCACATCTTTTGGTGCTTGAGGGCATCTGGGACAAAGGCACTGTGGTTTTGCTGTTGGCAAGGGAAGCTTGCCGGGGAGAATAGGCCAACTCTTTCGAGGTCCCTTCCAATCCCTAATGACTCTACGATTCTGTGGACTCATCGCTTATGTCTCAGGAATCGGCTTGCGAGCGGTTGTTGTGATGGCACGGAGGAGACAAGGGCTGTGTTTGCAGGGCTGCGCTCCGCCACCCGCCCGGAAAGTCTGCCGCTGCCCTGGCTAAGGGCTTTGGTCTCTGCCCTCTGTAGAATTTATTGGTGTGTTAGCATGGAAAGCGACTGTGGGTTCTCAAGTTAAGAAGCACTGTCAAGCAGATCTCATTCGAAGTCAGAAAAGCTTTTAGAGTTTCTGTTGTCCTGCTTTGGAAAGAAACAGGGGGATGTTAGCTGAGCTGCAAGTGAAGCGCTGTGTCTGTCTGTCTGTCTGTCTCTAACTGTCAATCTGTACTGAGCAACAAGCAAGTCAAAGGGTGTGAACGATCTGGGGACTGAAATGTGTTCATGAAGGACATCCGAGCAATTGTGGGGAGGGAATTGATTACCAGATAACTCTTCTCGCAAGGGGGAGTGACGTTTATGACGCGGGTGCACACGCAGAGCGGGGCTGACACAAGTCCTCGTCTTCCTTCCTTTGCTGCCTGTCTTCCAGAGCAGAAGGAAAGAGTTCAGTGCACGAGGGTTGTTTCCTCACGTTCACATACACGGCAGACAAAAAGTGCTGATGTTTTTAAAATGCTTTGTTTTCAACCCTGATCTAGGAACCTCTGGTTCAGCACTGCAAACAACATTTTGCTGCTGACGTTCTAGCGAAGAAAGGCTAAAAACCCCCCGTATGTATGAAAATGTAAGGGGAAAATCGAGCCCAAAGTAATCACAAGAGAGCAGCCCTTCTCTTTGCCCCCCCTTTTCTGTTTTGTCTTTGAATTTGTTTGGTTTGAGATGTAGAGCGCTGGGCTGTTTGGTCTCCTGCTGTAGGAAAAAAGCTCTGCAGCTCACGGCATGGAGAGCCCTCAGCAGGCTGGGCATGGAGTTGGCTGCGTTGGCTGCCAGCTGGTGGGGGTCATGGCACCAAAAGAAGTTGGGTCCCAAGCGTTAGGGAGCTTTAAATCTCAGCTTTCTCAGAATGGCCACCACTGAGGGTTGCACTGGCCAGGCTAGGACAACTCCACTACTTTCAGAGCTTTGAAGCCACCAGAAAATTTGGCCCCCAGATGAATCCTCTGTGTCCAAAGAATCCAAGTTCTGGGGTCAGAATCTGAGACCCAGGCAATCCCGAAATAAAACAGGCTTGGGAGCTGTGTGGTTTTGAAACAGCCTAGAAAACCGAAGTCACTACAGCAAGCAAAAACCCCTCAACCCCTCCATGCTCCTTAGTTTTCTCCTAAAATGAGATGTAATAAATTCCTTCAATAGAAACCAAACTAATTACCCGTGAGGCAGCAACTGGTGTGTGGGTGAGGTTTTTGTTCTGTTACATTACCTCCAGCAGTGACTCTTTCTGCCCTGATGGAAAAAATCCTCATGTTAAGAGCAGAAGAAACTGTTGTCACCTGGTGTGATTTGTTGTGATCTTACGTGAGCCTGTGCTGGGGTTGCATCGAAGTTTTGAGGTGTGCCCAGCACAGCCTGGTGAGGATGCTGTCCAGTGTCCCCCCCCGGAGAAGGACTCGCTTCTCTCGAGTGCCTGCATGGGTATACGTGGGCAGCTGGGACGAGGACCACAAAGGGTCTGTCTGTGCATACCCACCCTGTTTGGTCTGGGGGGTTTTCTTGGCTGCCTCGCTGCTGCTGTACGGAAGAGCCCTGCCTTCTCACAAGGGTCAAACAAAGCTTTGCCTCTGAACCCGCACTGGATGTGAAGTGACCTCTAACTGTTACTCTTCAGTCACTTACACCACGGCGCGGTATTTCACCGGGGATGAAGCTGTTGTGTGGTCAAGGGTCTGCAGGTCTGAACACAGATTCGAGTACTTGAATCTGGGCTTATTAGACACAAGGATCAACAACCCTCACCAGGGTTAATGCTAACCTATTATTGATAAAAATGGATCTGAAAAGTGGTCTGTGCTTTCTGCTTGGTTTTTACAGGCCTTGCATGGTGCTGAAGTTCCTGCTGCTCCAGAACTACCACTCTTCTATACTCCAGTTGATTTAGTAGACATCAGCGTGGAAATGGCTGGACTGAAGTTTCCAAATCCTTTTGGCCTTGCCAGTGCGACCCCTGCTACTAGTTCGTCAATGATCCGAAGGGCCTTTGAAGCTGGATGGGGCTTCGCTGTCACTAAAACCTTCTCCCTGGATAAGGTAAGGGAATAGCTGCGCACGTAACCCTTGCTTTGTATGCTGGAAAGATCTGAATCTTTGGGGAATGTCACTAGTCGATCTAGCTGGCGTGAAGACAGTGGGGAGGGATGGTGTGCTGAGTAGGCTGACGTGCAGCGGAAGGCTGACCTGACTTCCGCGTCCGTTTGGTGCTCCCCAGCTGGCGAAGGGGATAGTCCGTTGTTCTGAATATTCCAGGGAAAACGTTTTCTGTGAGGGATCAGAAGGGGAAGGGAGTGAGTAACAGCTTTGTCACACAACTCACTGAAGGAGACTCCTGTGTCAAGGCTGACAAGATGAATCACTGAAGTTGCATTACGGTGTGATCGTGTGGGTGCAAGCTTGAGGCTGGGTGGGCGGTGGAAGGGAAGGGTGGAGAAAGAGGAGGATGGCCGTGGCTCAGTGGGGCACCTGAAATAAAGCGGTTTGTGTTGACTTGAGGTGTGTGATTGCTCCTTGGAAACTAAGAGTTGGAATTAGGTCCAACTAGTCCAGTTGCTGCACTCAAAGCCACAACAGGAGACTGAGCAAGGAGATTTGACAAAAACGTTGCACAAAATAGAAACAGGGCTTGGGTTGGGGTGTCGATTCAGTTTGGCTTGTGGAGAGGGGAAGGGGAAAGATCTGAATCTTGAGGGAATGTCGCTATTCAGTCTAGCTAGTGTGAAGATGTTGGGAAGGGATGGTGTGCTGAGCAGGCTGACTGGTCTGAGAGCTTCCAACAGTGCTGTGGAAGGGTGACCCAACTCCTGCGTGGGCCTGAGTAACAGTGCGAGTAGCGGCAGTGCATCGGCAGTCCGTGGCACACAGTAGTTTGGGCTGAAGAGACCTGTGGAGCTGAATGTGGAAACAGTGGGCTCTTGTTCCTGTTCGTAGATGGGGTGTAAAAGCGGAGAGGTGCCTTAGCAGGAGAAAAAATGTGGATTCGCTACTCAGCCACCCCGACATGTGCAGTTACCACAAATGAATTCACCATTTAGGGCCCTCTAGTACGAGGAAGGGCTGAGGACAGCGCGCTGTCTTACTGCAGCGCACTCAAAACCATGTCACGCGGGCTGCTTGCTGCCGCGCCTGAAGCAGCACTAAAGAATTAAGGGTTTCTCTGCATTGCCATGGAGTTGCCATTCTACTTCATAGAGTTTCTTATTAAAACACTTTGTGGGACATGAATGTCAGTCAGGTGTGTTTGCAGCTGCCTCACGTGCATAACATACCCTCAGCTGTAATTACCCCTGCTCAGGCTAAAGGCAACTCGTGGAAAGTGCTGCTAGAAAGGCGAATCGTAGGAAGGTTTGTGCTGCCGGTGGGGTACTCCCGCTCCTGCCAGACTGCGTGCTGGCTGCTGTGTTTCTCAAGAACTAAACAGACACTGGCTGACTTCCAGCACCGTGGAAGTTCAGAAAGACAGGCATTCATGCTGTAGGAAGTGGTGCTGGTACCCACCGAGCAGCAGACTCTGAGTCAGCTCTCAGATGGCGACTGCAAAGCGTCCTGCTGGAGGTGTGCCTCGTACGGAGACCTTTCCCCTGAGAGACTTGCTAACAGCAAGTACCTGAAGTGGTTCTAAAATCCAGTCGTTATTTGTCATAAGAAGAGACAGATTTTACAGGTAGTGTTTCTGTTAAAGATAAGAAGTTGAGAGAAGAGCTTTGGAGTCATTACAGCCCATCACGTGTTGCTGTGTCCCCCCAGGCACTAGCCAGGTACCCACTGTTGTGTTCTCCCCGCAGAGCGCTTCAGCCGAGTGTTAGACCCTAGTGTCTGTCAGGGTTTGAGCTGCTTGGCTGCCAGGTGCTGCAGCAATGATGTTTCCTGTCTTTCTCATAGCAGCAGGGTAGTTAGCGCTGCAAGAACAAACTTTTCAAATGGGGAGAAAAGCTCAGTGAGCTTCAGCAGTCCTTGTGTGAACGAGTCCCATGCGCGGACCGCTCTTGTTGGCAGTGCTGGGTCAAGGACTGGCAGAGAGGGTGGCACGGTGCAGGTCGGCACAGTGTGCAAACTCTTGATTTTAAAGCTTGGCTTCCGCTGGTGTGGTGGTTGTGCGGTGCTCAGCGCGGAGCAGGATGCTTCTGTGGGCTGCAGGACCCATGGGAGCAGAGACTTCAGACTGAGCTGGCCTGCCCGGCTTGTCACAGGACTAACTGGTGGCAGGACCAGGAATAAACGCTTCCTGATCTAAGCACAGAGTTGGTGGGAGGAGGCAGAGCTGCTCCCCACACAGTACTGTTCCCAAGAGCTGAACAGCTTCTGGGAGGGAGGGAGCTAGACACAGTTTCTGGCAACTGGAGCTCCTTCACTTCAGCCTTAACTGCATGAGATGCAAGCAGAGTAGTGTTCACCCCTCCTGTCTCCACATCCTAGCTGTCCTGGCTAGGTTTACCTTGTACTTCCCATCGTTAGGGGCCAAGCGTGAACTGCCCGTGTGGCAGAGAAGGGCTGAGCAGCAGCAGAAATCCTCCCTTTTCCAGCTGGTGCCAGTCGCTGAATTCCCCACTGTGTTCAGTCACTGATGGGGAAACCAGTGACTACCCTGCTGATGATGGGATTCCTTTGGCACTTCCTCAAATGTAACCGGTAGAGGCTAGATGTGGGTGACGTGTGGCTAGTGAAAACCACATCCAGCCTAACCACGGAGTTCTGTGCATGAACTACCGTGGGACGGAATGAAATGAAAGAAAGCAAGGTACTTTTTGGAGGAGGGACTCCCGAGGACAGAGATTAAAGGACTCGGGCTGGAGTGATTCTCATAAGAAAGAGTTTTCATTTCATACAAACTTCTCCTTACACTGTAGAACCCTCTTGCAAACTGCTGTGATAGGGATCCCTGCAGCCTGTTGGCGGCTTTTTGCAACGGAACGAGGAGCGGCCGGATACTGGTGCCACACTTCTAGCCTCTGGACCCTAATTCACTCCCCCAGTCTTCCCAAGCCTCATCTGCCTTGGCCTCACCTTGAAAGCAGCACACCGAGGGAGTTAGCGCAGCTCTGCTTTCTGCCACGCTCACTCCCTCTTCCACCGCCCCCGTCCTTTTCTGCATAATCGCCTTGATGACAGCCTGCGCAGCGCTTTCTGCCTCTGGGGTGAGGGTTGCGGCTCCCGGTGATTCAGCAAAACCTTACTCTTGCAGACTGCTGTGCTAGTGTCGGAGCATCGAGAGGCAAGCGTTGGGAAGAGTTTAAATGCCGTCGGAATATTGCCGCCTTCGCGTAAGCCGTGCGCTCCGCGTGTCTTGGAAGGGGCCGGATGGTGCAGTGCAACACAGACACTGGTTCTAGGCTACTGCACCCGCGAGTCTCTAGGTAGCTGTGAGTGGGAGAGTGACTTGTAGAACTTTGCTGGCCAAATGAAACACCTTTACAGCGCTGCTTTGGCGTCACATAGGTTTGATATATTCCGGAATGAGAACAACTGCTGCTAAAATGGTTTGACACTAGGGAAGACAAATGGCAGAAGAATAACCATTTCCCTTTCACACACCTTTTCCTCCTTTGGTGCCTTCTCTTTTTGACTGCAGGGTCAACAGCTCGTAGCTCTGTGGGTTCGAGTAGTGTTTCTGTCTTACTCCGGTAACTCTGTGCCACAGTGAGTTAGCAGTGAATTCTGTTGGGAAGCTGTTGAAGAGAAACGGGGCAGCTGCGTCTCATAGGCTCCATGACGAGTGAATGCAAACTGTCGCCTCTTTCAGAACTTAGGGGAGCAGCAAACTGCTCACAGAATGAGGGCTACTGCACGAATTAAACTAGTAACTGTGAGCTGGTTTATTATTTACTTAGAATTTGTCAGGGAGCACTGCTGAGTACGCAAGATTTGCACTGAAATGAATTAGATCAGGAAGTTTGTATAAGGGTGGTATCAAAACAAGTCAAAGTGTTAGGTGAAGTGTGGATGTCTTGGCGCCACACACGCTGCCACGGCGAGAAATTGGGTTCAATCAGCTGGACTCGGGCTTTGGTGTCCTCCCACCACCGCATCGTACGGTCTCCTTAGAAACGTATAAAAAGCCAGGTGGGGTAGGAGAAATGTTTGCTTTGATTTTCACACGCTTCCTTCACTGCGAGATTTAATTCTGATTAATCAGACGCATCTGCCTTTCTTCTGTTGTGGCACGCGTGGATTTGTGACGCTGTCGCTTTCAATAACGTAGAAAGAGCTGCCTTTATTACGAGAGGCAGCAGAAATCAACGCGCAGGGTGACTTCAGTGGCCACCTCTCCTGTTTCTCTCCTCACGTGTGGAGTGGGCTGCACGGGTGTCTTTCAAAACAAAGCTCCAGTTACACCAAATCTCAGCTAAAACGCAGGGGAGAAAACGCTCTAGTCGCACGTGTACACGACGCACTGATGGAGGGTTAGCCACGCAATTTCAGAGCCGTTTCTAAACTGGGAGGACTTCAGGCAGAGAATTAATTCATTCACCCAGGCTTTGTCACATCTCTGCGTGCTGTTATCACACGATCCATAGTCAGGCTCCAACCGGTTCCCGCTCCGTGCTCCTCACCCGGTAATTGCAGGTTGTAAAAAGCTCGTGGCACGCTGACGCGTTGTTTTCCATAACATCGGTGCCTCAGAGGGGCGAGTCGGCGCTGCAGAACGGCTCTTCCTGTGTGATCCTGCGGGATCGCAGCTTCGGTTAAACGAGTCGGGATTCACGGTGCCGAGCCAAAAGGCTGCTTGCGCCGCGCTAAAAGGCAGAGCCGCGGCATTTGAAATTCGGGTGTTCTTAATACGACAACGGTTATTCTATGGCGCTTTGCTGTCGTGTGGAATAGTAATGCTTCACAATACAGTTTTGATGAAGTACAGTTGGCCTAGCTTGCATAAGATAAAGAAATTAAGTGCTTACCAGGGGAGTTCAGTGAGAATTAGAGCCTCGCCTGCACATCTGCTGGAACCGTTATTATCCCGTCCTCCCGATAGCAGCGCGCCCTCGGTGCTTCTCGAGACTGACAGCTGAATATCGCACTGCTTTCCGCCGCAAACGCGCTCGGGTGGACTTTGTTTCGTATTTTAGGAATTTAGAAGTTGCTTTTGATTCCCACCCTGTGTGGAGGGTTTTTTTTGTGGACTCTTGACATTTGGAGATGCCAGATTGAGGTCTGGGATGCCGGAGCAGAGATAGACCATTGACTCGCCACGAAATGCCAGCTGATATCTCAGTAAACAGAAATATTACTACTCTTTATTGTGTGGCCTGTGTGAAAGCTGCATGGGCTTCCTTTGGGGAGGCAAATGATCAGATTGTTAATGTCACATATAAAGAGGACTGTTTGCCTTTCTGCTAAATAAGATCAGACAACTTTTATTAACTACATTTCTTAAACAGAAGCACGGCATTTTGCAGGATTCCTCAGCACCCCAAGCTCTGCGAGTTAAGTGCTCTTTGGTTTCACAAATGTTAGAACTATTATCATTATTGGCCCTAATATTCTTACGAGCTCTTTGTGCACCTTCTTTGGGTCCGCATGTGTGAAACAATTGCAAGGAGGGACATCAGCCTTATTGCTCCCAGTATTTGCGTGTTTAGTTCACTGCATTAAGTCTGCAAAGTTGAGCAGGGGAGGGAAGAGTCTTCCAGGCAGTGTAACGCGAAGTTGAACAGGGGAGGGAAGACTCTTCCAGGCAGTTTAGATCCCTTCCAATCCCTAATGATTCTATGATTCTGTAAGTTGAACAGGGGAGGGAAGACTCTCCTAGGCAAATGGGATAGAACGTAAGCATTCCTTCTGCAAGTGCTGTAGCTCCAACACTGCATTTTACTTTAATATTTTTATACAGAGAATATGTTATTTGGGTACAGAAAAGGAACAAATCATTCTGTGAATCTGAGTAGGTGGTGGTAAAACAGATTTTCCTCCTTCTCCCTCCAGAAAAAGTATTTCTCTGATGTGTTCAACTTAAGGACCAGATCTCATCTCTGCTTAGTTTTATGCTATCCCTGACCCAGTATAAAGAAGCCTCAAGGCTCTCTTTGAATGCTAATAACTTTAATAGATTGAAAATTGCTGCCTGAGGAACTGGCAAGGACTTGGGCCATTCTTTGTCCTCCATCCATACCCCTGGGGCTGTAGGGGCTAGACACGTCTTCACCTTGGATGTGAAGCCTTCACCTTCAACATGGTGAAAGTAGAGAAGACAGAGACACTGGGATTGAGATCTTCAACCAAGCGATAAGCTGATTTGATAAGCCAAGTCCCTTCCTACAATAGCTGAAGTCTGCCCCAACTTTCATGGGGTGACCTTAACATTAAATGGTTGCAGGCATGCTTCTTGGTACAGTTGAGCTTGCAAGTGAGGCCGTTTGGACCTCTCTAACAGCATGGTTGTGGCACTGGGAGGTCTGATTATATTTGACAGTTAGTGCTTTGAATGTTGAAGATGGTTAACTGCATTTTTAAGGAAAGAATCGTAGACTCATTAAGCTTGGAAGAGACCTCCAAGTCTCTTCCAACTGGTCCAACTGGTCAACCCCACCCCACCATGCCCACTAAGCCACGTTTCCAAGTGCCATGGTTTTTGAACACCTCCAGGGATGGCAGCTCCCCCACTTTCCTGGGCAGCTGGTTCCAACACTTGACTATTCTTTTAGTGAAGAAATTTTTCCTAATGTCCAATCAAAACCTCCTCTGGTGCAACTCGACCTCACTTCCTCTCACCCTATCACTAGTCACTTAGGAGAAGAGACCAAGCATAAGGACTGTCTCTAGAAAGCACCTCTCTGTGCAACCGTGGTTGTTACTTTAAACATGTAGCTTTTTAGCAACCTCAGACAAAAATTAACCCCCCTGGGCACATGTTTAGCTCCGCTCCTCCCATGGCGTTGACTGTCACAGAAATGCTGCATTTCCTCTGCAGCGAGAGCCGTGGCACAGAGCCTCTCCTGGCTCTGTCAGGATCGTTCTGAAGCATCGTTCTCACAGCCGATGCTTCAAGGGCATTCGGCACAGAGCCTGTCACCGCGAGGCATGGAGCACAGTAGGACGGCCATGAGCAGAAGACAGAGAGGGATCTGTCGTTCAGGGGTGTGAGCCCTGATTCAGTGACCCTCAGCCACAAGGATCAGCAAGCTGCTTTCCATATCTCCTCTCTCCCTTCCGTTCACCCTCGTGAAGTGTAGGTGTAAGTCAGCTCGGCTGTAACTCTTATGCTTCTTAAACTCCTGAGCTCCCCCAAGTCTTGAAGCTGGCAGTGAAGTGTCTTCTTCAAAGCTCCGCACTGAGCTGGTCATCAGAGGCAACACTTGGTGTATGGGCAGATCCGCTTCTTGGCAGGCTGCAGGCTCCTCAGTTACGGAGTCGTCTAAGGATTCACTTTTGTTCGTCTGTTTCTTGTTTACACCATATTTAGCAAACGTGTCTTTTTCTAGTCGTCGTCTTCTGCAGCCAACGTTTTAAAACAGTAGAGCAAGAGCGCGCTAACCTATACACAGTCGAACTCTTATCGTTAACCTTGAGCCTGAATATTTCAGGCAGCTTTCACGTAAAAGCCCTGGAAATAAACTGCTGTGTGTTTGAATGAAAGTCCTTGTGCACTTGGAGTGGCCTTAATGAGGGGCACCTCCAGTGACATTCAGAAGAGCTTAACGATTGCGACGCCAAACAGTTCGCTCTCTATAAACAAGTAGCTGCCACAGGTAGGAGTTGTTCGCTCCTGTTCAGCATGTGCGGTGTTCTGGAGGTGGCCAGTGCTACCAGGTGACAACTAGTAGCCAGTCAGTCCAACAAAACAGGTAGGAATTTATAGTCACTTAAAACCTGAACATTCTTTCATCTTAAGTGGAAGAATCTGCTTTGCTCTTCACTACTTTTGCTTTACTTACCTCGTCCTTCTGAAAATACGTGCAAATATTTAACGAGAGAGAGAGACAAAGAGAGCGCACGTGCCCGGCTTTCCAACCCTGCTGAGAATCTGCAGCTCCCAAGTGCTAGCTCTGAGATCCTCGGCGCTGTTGAACATCACGCCGTGCACTGACAGCCTTCTGAGCGGCAAATCTGTGACATACATCTGCAAATTCACCCTTCGTGTACGATTTTATGCAGCTCTTCTGTACGCTCTTGGAAGCTGGTTGGAAATCTTGGCAAAACCCCAAATAGTTTCGTGTCAGAGAGGAATTTGGCTAAAAAAAGGCATTTTCAATGTGGTTGAGAGATTTCCAAGTGTCGTTCTGAAAGTTACAAAATGTACACTTGGGTTTGCTTCTCGGCTAAGGTTTGTTGCTGGATGTTTTAAGTCGTTTGCTTTCGGCGAAGCATCCACTTTCTGCAGCGACATCAGTGTGTGTAGGAATTGATGAGAAGAAGTCGTGTCGTTTTCTCAATAGGTGTGTTTTGAAAATGCCTGTCCAAGACAATCGCAGCATGCGGCTGTTGTGGAGTTTCCTCAGTATAAATTACATAAACTTCCCCTTGTAACAGATGAGGCACTTTAATAGATAATTACAGATGTGTAGGGGGTAGAAGAATGTAGTACTTATTTTCCCATGGTGGAATTCAGATGTTTTCCTCCTGGTCTAGGTGATGCTGCTGCGGCAGGGGGATTGGACTAGATGATCTTTCGAGGTCCCTTCCAATCCCCAGTGTTCAGTGATTCTGTGATGCATCTGGAAAAAGACAGCAGGATGGTGGAATGAGATGAATATCCCGCCTGGACATGTTCCTGTGCGACTTGGTCTAGATGATCCTGTGCTGGCAGGGGGATTGGACTAGATGATCTTTGAGGTCCCTTCCAGTCCCCAATGTTCTGTGATTCTGTGATTGGACTAGTTGCTCTTTTGAGGTGCCTTCCAGTCCCTGATGATTGTGTGCCAAGGAACTGATTTTTCTCCCCCTCCCCATTTGGCTGTGTGCACGTGCGGGGATTTGGGTTGTTTGCTCATTTCCGCTTTTTACCTCTAAAAGAAAATCCCCGTGCGATCCAGATTTCAGTAAGCGGACGGAGGTACCGCAGGACAATAAAGGAAAGGTGGTCTCTGCTTCAATGGCTTGAACTTACAGTTCAGAACCTTTGTTGAGGTCAACACGGAGAAGCTGTAGGTCAGTAGACAGCTGTGTTCAAATGTTGACTTTACAAGGGCGCAGGTAATGCTTTGGGATCCCACCTCTGCCCGCTAGCATTCTCTGACTGCAGGTGTCTTGAGGAAGACCTGCTGCCAGCACCACGCTTTCTCACCTGGGCACCAGCTCACTGTTTCTTGCTTCTGCTGCACATGTTAAATGGCAGCCCTGCTGGTGGATGAAAACATTTCCCCATCTCCACCAAGGCAAACGTGAGGGCTGAAGCATCTCATGCAACAGCCGTTGCCCAGAGATCGGACCGTGCAGCCTCGCTGCGTGTTTGCAAAAAGCTGGTCCCAAGCTGACTACCTGCACGGTCTTAATATCGTGGATGTGCCAGTGTGTCGTCCGTGTCAACAAGTTTGCAGACACAAGCTGAAAGGGTATGGAGGGTTCAAAACTGGCAGACGTTTCCACACCGGTCCGTAGAGTTTTACCGTAGCCATTCTTTCAGGGGATGGCTGGCGATCCTGACGTAGCTCTTCCATAAAGGCAACCTGCTTCTCCGGAGTGCTGGAGTTACCTCAGCTCTTGCGTTCCCACTTCCTAAATGAAACGGGCAGGGCTGCGTGTGCTGTAAGATTTGCCCACACGAGAAGGGAAGAAAGCAAAGAGCTGATCTGTGAGTCCTGTCGTAATATAATTGCATCATTCCCGACTGACGCTGCTGCAGGAGCAGAATGAAGTCCCATATGTTTAAAAAACCTGATGGGCTCTTATGTTCAAACACCTATTAGTAATGCAAACATGTCTGCAGGGTGTCCTAAATAACATTCCTTATCATTCTTTGAGATATGTCATTGTCTAAATGTTTTACCACCATTGCCATTGGGGCTTCATGGGGCTCCATCCTTCAGTCAGGAAGTGTGGGGCTCTTGCAGAGATGGGTCTTTTGTGACCCATCTGGATGCACTTCTGTTTAACCTGTCTTAGGTTTTATGATCCTGCTGGAACCAGGAGTGTTGGAGTCAATGATCCTTGGAGGTCCCTTCTGACCCCTAGTGATCTGTGTAGCTGTGTGAATCTTACAGAGTTAATTGCAGCAGGAGACCAGTGTCCCCATCCCATGAACTTTGGAACGATGGCTCTAAAGATGGCCCAACAGCTAATTGCCAAGTCCAGTTCTTGCGCTACAGAGAATGGAAATGGGAGCAGATGTTTTTGATGCTTCCCTTAAGGTGCACATTCTGATAGCCTGTACTTGCACGTTCTCACAGCCGATGCTTCAAAGGCATTCGGCTTCAGGTTTGTGTGGAGGCTTTCACAGAATCACAGAACCTCAGGGATTGGAAGGGACCTCGTAAGATCATCTAGTCCAATCCCCCTGCCACAGCAGGATCACCTAGACCAAGTTGCAGAATCACAGGACTTTAGGGATTGGAAGGGACCTCAAAAGATCATCCAGTCCGATCCCCCTGCCACAGCAGGATCGCCTAGACCAAGTCATGCAGGAACATGTCCAGGCGGGTTTTAAACTTCTCCAGAGAAGGAGACTCCACAACCCCTCTGGGCAGCCCCTTCCAGTGCTCCATCACCAGGAAGAAGACCCTTCTCACATTGATGTGGAACCTCCCACTTGGGGAAAAAAAAGGTTTTACTGAGTTATACCGATGTCGTTGGATCATTATCCAGCATCAACTTTTTATATTCTAAGCTACTCTGCCTTTCCTGGTGCATTCTGGACGGGGGGGCTGTGAATTACAGCGCTGGCCGGAGGTTTCCAGGGCGACTACTGGCACTTTGTCACAGTCCTTGGCTGTGCATTTCCATTTACAAGAGCAATTTACAAATTATTCTTGTCCAAAACTTGTGCTGCTCCAACTACTCTGGTCGTTTGGTACAATAGAAGAGTTAAAGCAACAACAGTTCTAAAGCACACCAGAAGTGGAAAATAGTAAGCTGATGTTATGGCTGGACGTTTTTGTCTTAGGAGCTGACCTATTGCTAGGGAAAAAGGATGTCTTGGCTTGGAGACAGTTCAATAAGTGAACAGGCTATATATTGATTTTTCTCCCTCTTCCTTGCGGGGTAATATGCTCTCCCTTTCCTTGCCAGGGTTGCTGCCGTACAGGATGGGGCTGGGATCATGGTCATGGAAGCGTATGGGAATGTGTAGACTAAGGAAGGCTGTCACAGCAGTCAATAAAATCTGAGAGGTGTTGACTAATTGCCTGCTAATTACACAGTAAATTGTCTAATTAAGCTGATGGTTAATTAGGGTACGCTCGCACAGCAGTCTTGTGGAATTTTTGTCTGATGGCTGGGAAGCAGCTTGTGTAATTGGCAAACTGGTAAGGACTGGCAGAGAACATGACTGGGAAGCGTGCTGCCAGTAGATGACAGAATAAGGATGCGTTTGCACAAAGGTTGTCATGTGAGCGCCGAGGTGTTCGTTAGCCTTCCCCAGCTACGTGGCAGCGGGTGCAACGGGAGATTGAGCTCAAAGCTACTGGAAGCTGCAAATAAAATCAGGTTTAAGTGTGTGATACTAGAAGAGCCGTGACGTGCTCTTCACTCGTTCTAGTCAGCACTTGCGCTTTAGATAAACGCAGGGCATCAAAATTCTTGTGTAAAGATCTTCACCAAACTGCACAAATTGACTGTGGCAGCTGTGCTCTGTTCAGCAGAGTCGCAAAATGATACCCCAAGGATACGCGATGCTCCATTTGCACGGTGGTGTTGAGAAAGCAGACCTGCTACTGAGGGTGCTCATGTCTGTCATAGACGGATCCTCACTGGGCGTCGTGTCCATCTCCAGGTGTGGTAGAGTACGGACCAGTCCTAACGATGCTCTGAATTCAATGTGCGTGCCCCGGGCATAGCTATAATGCGATTAATGAAAGCATCTAGATTCCAGATCCTGGCCAAAAAACCAGTGGAAACTGTTGGGAGCGGTGAGCAGTGAGAACCAGCACTGTACTGGAGTACAAACGTCTCTCCAGCAAAGCACCAGTTTGCTGTGGTTTGTATTTGCAATTCAGTGGAATCGCATGGAACATGCGAAGTTCAATTCGAGCATCTGCTTCGCACAGAAGCAGCAGAGCACAGCACAGGATTTGGTCTCCATGGCGTGCCGAGTGAGTGTTGAGCCACGTAGCAGCAAAGCCCAAGGAAAGGACCAGCTCTGCTGCACATCACGGCCAAAGTGCATTTCTATGTGGTTATCGATTAGGGATGTTTTGGTGTCACTTGAGCAAAGTGAAGCTTAATGCTCCCTTTCGCCCTTGGAAATTATGTTCTGTTTCAGATGGCTCCATCTTTTTACTCGTTGGCATCTGCAATATGTGGTTTGGACTCGGTGCTTTTCTGGAGCAAAAAAGAAAACTGGATGAATTCCAGATCTGAATTGCTGCTGAAACCCTTGGTTTTATTTTATTAATTTAATTTTAAATCACAAATACATTTCTCCTCTCACAGAAATAGAATTGGGCTTTAAAAGCCAAATTATTAAGGCGAGCTCTGGAGACGTTTGAAACCTGCCTGGACGTACTTCTGTGCGACTTGCTCTAGGGGATCCTGCTTTGGTAGGAGGATTGGACTGGGTGATCTTTCGAGGTCCCTTCCAAACCCCAATGTTCTGTGATTCTGTGACCCCCCAGATATAATATCCATAAGGTGATGCTGCTGTGGCAGGGGGATTGGACTGGGTGATCTTTCCAGGTCCCTTCCAATCCCTGATGCTCTGTGACTCTGGGATACTTTACGTTCTCTTTTGATGCTCACACATCAGTTCTCCCACAGCCAGCTGCACATGTGCAAACCCAAACCGATTCCTTTTTCCTTCCTATTTTTTAGGAACTATTCTCTAAAAGTGTTAGAGAAACTTCCTTCTGCTTCTGCCGACAGGGTCGAGAGCAAAGCTCACTTCCGCAGCCGACCGCAGCGTACGGTGCAGCCATCGCCCTAGCTTTGGTTTTCTGCCGTGGGGCAGCACACGGTTCTGTTCTCGGAAGGCAGACAAAGGGGTTGGGAGGATAACTGCTACCTGACCGCGTCCTTCCGAGGGGTTTTCTAGCACGTGCTGTTGGGGTTTGTGGTTTAGTAAGTCGCACAAACGTAGGAAAGGTTGTTTGTGGTAACTGGTGCGGTACCGTAACCGTGTGTACACAGCTTCACAGTCTGTAGTGACTCCAAGTTGTGGGCAACGGTGCTACCGCTACACAGCATCAATGACCAGTTTGAATGGGGAATCACGCTGCTTTCCTTAAAGGGCTCTTTTTCCCTGCACAGTCCTTGCTGCGTCTCACCCCACAGCCGTGCTTTATTGTGGAAGGTCCCTGGTGCGGGCGGCCGTACCCAGAGCATCTTCCCTGCCCGTGTTCAACCCTCACGCTCAAACGGTGGAGCCGGGGGAGCCTGCTGCCGGCACGACGTTGGCGTTACGTTCGGGTTTACTGCCTGCCGTGGTTCTCTCCCTGTGCGGTCCAGGAGGCTTCCAGTTTGCCACCCTTTTCCGTTAATGCGTGTATCAAGCCGCAGAGAAGGTTTAGTCAAGTGACATTGATCGAAGTGTTTTCAATATGTCGAAGCTCAGCTTTCTAACTCTTGGCTGGTTTAGCCGGAGCAGCTGATTGCATTATTCAGTGTTTGTGGGAGACTGGGGCATGGCTGAGAGCGTGCTGAGCAAAAGTCAATCCAGACAAGACGGGAGTAATGCTGGGATCATTAGAGGAAACATCCGGAGGCTACAGCAAGAGAATTATCAGTCCTTCCGGCTGAGGGCTGCAGTTCCATTCCAGGCTGTGGCTGTAGCTGCAGCAGCAGATAAGAGCCAGGAGCCCGCACCTCTTATTTTCTGAAAGCAGGCCTTGCTAGGAGCATCCATGCTCTACAGCTCACGATTAACCTGCTGCCACTGCGTGTGCTGTACGTGACTGTGTGTTTAATCTGTGCGAATATTATCGGCGGTGACAAACTTCATCGCTTGAATGCCACAGAGGGCTTCCCTGGGGAATGTGAAGTGTGCCCAGCCTGTGCTGGCTGCTTTGGCATGCAGGGATGGAGCGGGGAAGGAGGTGCTGGCAGGTTATCTGAACGCTCTTGCTGCATATGCTTGGAGCTCTTGTCATAGGGTGATCCATAACAGCCTGAGTCTCCAAACCCCAGCACAGCTCTGCTTATATTTATGGACAGCTTTTAATACACAGACAGAGATACCCAGGCAAGCTGTGTGCCCGTAGGAAAGCAGAGTATGGAATTCAGGTCCGAGTGTTTGCACTGTGCATTTGTGAGCATCGGCTTTTGCAGTGAGTCACACCTTTGTCGTTTCTCATTCAGCTCAGAGGAAGCGTTTACCTGCGGTTGTAACTGAACAGCTCTGTCGATCAGCCAGGAAACTCGGAGGGGTGTGTTATACCTTATAAAATAAGTTTTCTGGAAAGAAAAGGTTTAACCTGAAGGTGTCGACTTAATACTAACTTTATGGTCGAACTGGATGGGTCCAAATACAGGGTTTTCTTTACCCGAGCAACTTTGCCGTCCACCTGTCATTTACATTGTCTTTTCCGTTCTAACGCTGTGGTTGGAGAAGTCTCTAAAAGTAAACGAGAGAGAGAGACTCAGAGCACATTTGAGAGTAAAGTATTAAAACTATAAACCGCAGGCCATCAATCTTATACCTTCGTTGTTGTACTCCCCACTTCAGCACTAGAAGAGGTGCTCTGCTATGGTCAGAAAGATTTGTTCTAGTGTGTGTTGAGCGATACAACCTTGCCCTCGAGGAGCTGAGCCGCATCCTTGTGAGGAGCTGAGCTGCGTCCTGACAAGAAGCTGAGCCACGTCCTTGCAAGGAGCTGAGCTGCGTCCTGGGATGTGGATTTTGTCTCTTCTTGTGGTGGTTTGTTGTTGCTCCTTGCATTCTACCTTTAACACAATTTTAAAATGTACTGCCAGAGAGTGCAGGGATTCAATAAGGTTTAAACTACCAAGAGCCAGTGGTTTCTGCAGAAAGAGACTGACAGACCTCAGGCCCTGCTCAGAATCTGTCTGACAGCCCAACTCCTGCAGTGGAGACGCTTGCTTCCGTGTCAGGCATCCTCCATGTGTAGCTTGCTTCAATGCCATTCAAGGGTTCACATTCTCGTTAGGCCTTTTCCTGATGTGTTTTCCTTACCTTTTAAAAGATCTTCTGTCAGCCAGCCATTCCTGCTCTGGAAAGAGCTTTCACCGCGGGCAGCAGACCCTCCCTGCTTGTTTGTGTTTTGCGGGATGTGCTGGACAGCTTCCCGTTTCTGATGCAGATGTTGGAACACGGCATCACCTGCGCTCACGCTCTTCTCTCTAGCGAGCGAGAGGTCACGGCGCGCTAGCTGGTGTCGGAAAGCACAGCATCACTGCCTCTTCCCAAATGATGTGCCTCAACAGGGGAATGGAGGAGGCCGTGCTTGCGCTCAGCACGCGTGTGTATGCCGAAGTGTCTTGATGCAGCCAGGCTCTGGGGCACAGGCATTAAGTGCAGCAAAGACAACCATCTTTTTCAAAGCGATGGAGATGAGAGCTGTTTGTTTGAAGAGCTCTTACGTAAACACAACTGGGGGAGGCAAAACAACCCGACGTCTCTAGCCAATACATGCCTGCACACATGCATCTCTTCCGGCTGGAGCTTTCCCCTTTGGTGCCATTAGCATTTTCATTTCAAAACCCGACAGTCTGCAGTGGAAGCAGTAAAAATGTTCAACCTGTGGTTTAAATTATTGATTTTTTTGAATATTGAAGCTGTATTTCAAATGGGCTTTGTTCAAGTTACTTCTGGGCAGAGAGTTCCAGAGGTAATTTGACATCTAAAAGCCGGTGTATTTCAAAGCCATCTCAGTCTTTTGAGCTCCTCCAGCTGATTGGGTGCAATACTTTATTGTCTTCCAAGTTACGGGCAGTAGATCAACTGCAGCTCAGGGTTAGCGCGTGGACTAGCGTGCGGTGCTCTGGGTGCTTTATGATGGGTGCTCAGCGGCCAATCCACTGACAAAAGTAGCTCATTCATTTTTAATGCGCTAACGCATCTTCACTTAAAAAAGGAAGAACTCTTCTGAGATGCCAGTATTTACAGTTTGTTAGGGGGGAGCCCCAGTCCTGCACTGCGGGGTAACGAGCTGTAGTTAAAACTGGGTGAGCTCGCGGTACAGAGCCGAGTAAGTGTAAGTAGAAAGCCTGTGCGTGTGCCTTGGCAAATACATTGTGCCACGTTGCTGTGGAACAGAGGAGCTGCAGTAAGAGAGGAGTCTCTCACACTTAGAGAAGTACAAGGAGCTCTTGTGTTTGTATGTTACTACTTGCACCGAGGGCTGCTGATGGCCGCCTGTGTGCCACGTGCAGGAAGTTGCCCCTCCTCAGCATCCTTCCTTTCACAGGGAGATAAAAGAGCTTCAATGGCATCGCCTCCATAAGGCTCAGAACCAGCAGGAAAGCCGGTTGGGGTGCGTACGGGGGCTCCCAGGAACGGCGAGCATGAGGTTCATTGTGGCAGTGGGCCCTGTTGGAAGTGCTGTTGTGACACCAAATACCAGAGAGTAACGGGCTGATTCAGATCTACAACAGGCAGGGTTTCTGTTTTCTCTAAAGGAGGCTGCAGGTTAAAGACTGCAAAATAAGAAGAGTGTTTCGCTAAAGTACACGTTACGTAAATTCAAACGTAAGCAACTGGCTTTGCAGCTGTGCATGTGTAGTGCACAGAGTTCAGATCTGTGAGGGGAGGTAGTGGACGATGTGTGGCATTAGGAGCCTGTATCGTGTCTGGTTGCTTTCCCTCCTACACTCATTCTAGTTTCTGTGATCGTCCTGTAGTAATTGGTCAGAGCTCAGGTCAAGGTCATCCAAGTAGACGGGTTATGGACAGGCTGTCACTGGAATGCAAACCAAAACATCCCCCGAGTGACTGTAAACTTCTCACCTTCCCTTTGCCCCTTTGTCTGTGGCTTGAAATTGTTTAGTTTCACCTGGAGAATCGATGCTTTGAAAATGGTAGTATTAGCTGTTTAAATAGCAGACAAATGGAATCATAGAATAGTTAGGGACTGGAAGGGACCTCGAAAGATCATCCAGTCCAATCCCCCTGCCAGGGCAGGATCACCCAGACCAAGTCACGCAGGAGCACATCCATATTGTTTTCTAGAAGTTCTAAGCACCTCCAACACAGGCTTTAAG
Source organism: Phoeniculus purpureus (assembly GCA_028565055.1). Taxonomy (NCBI): domain Eukaryota; kingdom Metazoa; phylum Chordata; class Aves; order Bucerotiformes; family Phoeniculidae; genus Phoeniculus; species Phoeniculus purpureus. Next base: position 2,516,422 of record JAOXOE010000698.1, read on the forward strand.
ATGAAAGGACCTTCCCCACCGTAAGTCACTGTAGAACTGGTATAGCTGCTTGGCTTGCTCACCTCAAAATACACACGAATGCTAATCGATGCCGGTAGTCTTTATTTACGCAGCCTTCGTCCTAATGGGAAAAGAAAATGCTGCAGGTAGACACAAGGCACCCCTCAATACTTGCAATTAATCACCAGCAGAGAATTCAGATCCATGCTTCAGGGAGTCATGTGATTCTCTTCCTAATTATTTAATCAACAATAAACCTCGTTTGGATTATACACGGGCTTGACTGTAACTTTGGCCATCGGTAACTTGCCCACGTTACTTTTTAAGTAAGGTTTTTAAACAGAATTGCAGGGCAAAGGTTTTTCTTTTTGATTGTTAAAGCAGCCATGTTTTTCTCCCCTTGAAGGGAAGCATCTCTCCTCCCCTCCTCCTAGGAGAAGGCAGTTGTCTCGATGTGCTTAGAGCAATTTGGAGTAAAATGTTTTAGCAATTGTTCGTGATTTACGAGTGGAGCTTCACAGAGCAGCCTCTGGGAACATCTGAAAATGCATCGATTAGATGGCTTCCCTGTGAGAAAACAGTGAGTGCAGTGATACCACAGCTTCTACCAGGACACGCTGGTGTTTAATTAAGCAATATGTGAGCTTGGTACAGGTGACCAGAGTGGTTGGCAGGAGCTCTGCAAGCCCGTGTAGTCGTGTCTCTTAAATACACAGTCACCTCTCTGCTTTGTTCCAAGCGTGACGTTTCCTGCCTAATTAGCGGGCGCTGAGATTCCTGGGTTGGAGTGGTTGTTTCTTTAACTTCTGTCTGTACACTGGGTGCAAAGTCCTGGGCTGGAGAGAGCTCCCTGTCTACTGTTTGCTGCTTCTGTCAGCCATTCGGTTAGAATTAGGAGACTACCTGCAATTGTCTCCCTGGTTTTTTGTCTAGAGGAGCTCATTCTACGTGTCTTTAGTTCACCCCCCCAGGAACCTGGCATGACTGATGTTGCCCTCCCACCTGCCCACAGCAGTGTTTCGCAATTAGAAGTCACTGCTGGGGGCAAAAAGCACTGAGCTGCCTCTAACGACGGGGTTTGAAAAGCTGTTCTTGGGCACCCTCTCACCGTACAGACAGAGAATCCATTTGTATTCCTCTTGTGAGCGGAAATCCTTTAGTGACTTCCCCAAAGTCGCTGCTGCAAGCACGTTGTGTAGTTCTTCCTTCTCTTTCCTGGGTCTTCCCTTCTTTTTCTATTTGGCCACATCCGTGCTGGTTCTCACCTGCTTTTTGCAGACGCCTCCTTCTCATACTGCCGTCTCCTCTCCCTTTTCATGAGGCCCTTCAAGAGCACTTGCCTGGTGTGAATCCTTAAGGACTGCTGCTCCTTGGTTTGGTCACTTGCTGAAGTGCGTTTCACAGGTTTGAGGTTTGGATCGCTGATCTGGTGATGATAGTCCCCGGCAGCTGGAAAGGGGCTCATAGCTTAACATTCCTGTGGCAGTAGTAATCTCTTCAGGCAACTTGTTGGGATCTAAACCAACCAAAGCCCAAGGGGAAGCATTATAAACTGACTGGAAAGCTGATGGCAATTTGGATTTGCTTTGAAAGCACCTTTTGTTCACGGACTAATCTCAACCTTGTGATAGACGGCTGTTTGTGTGCTGCTGAATGTGATACCCGGCAACTGTGTGTCCAGGCAAAGTGCTGCAGGACACGATTAGAAAATGGTGCTTGCTAATTACAGTGCAGATATCTTTACGTTCTAACATCTAGGAAACAAGCAAATATGAAATGTTTGCATTCGAGAGCCTTACGGCTTTGATTGTGAACATTTGTGTTTTAAGAAAGACCTGCTCAAGTGACTGTCATCATAGACAAAGATCAAAGCTTCGTTTTCTTGCAAGTATGAAACTCAGATGGAAAATATCACAGAGCATCAGGGATTGGAAGGGACCTCCAAAGATCATCCAGTCCAATCCCCCTGCCACCTAGATCTAGTCGCACAGGGACATGTCCAGGCAGGTTTTAAAAGTCTTCAGAGAAGGAGACTCCAAGACCCCCCTGGGCAGCCCCTTCCAGTGCTCCATCACCCTCACTGGGAAGAAGTTCCTTCTCATATTTATATGGAATGTCCTTGTTCCAGCTCACACCCACTGCCCCTTGTCCTGCATTTGTCAAAAATATTGTAGTTGCTCTTCCAGGGTTTTTTACAACTTTACCCATAATTTATATTGCTTTTCTCCAGAGTTGTTACTTTAGGGAGATCTAATGTGTAAGACTGGCAGCTCTGCTCAAAGCATCATGTATGACATAGCCACGGCTAGCCGATGGCTGTTCAGCAAGGGCAGGGGTCCATTGTTTTCACTTGGCTTGCAACAAGGATGGGATTGTCCCAAGACTGTTCTAGAGTAAAGAGAGTAACCATTTTTTTTTAATACTCTTATTCCTATAAGATTATCTAAAAGTCCTTTGATTTCATTATCCTAATCGTAAGTTGTCGGTAGCAATAGCCTGCTGCCAGAAGAGCACGTTGGGAAGAGAGGTGCTGAACAAGTGACGATGAGGAAAGCTGAGGTCCATTGTCTGAATTGTGAAGTTTCTCCTGAGTCCTCATGGTTAAATCTTAGGGCGCTAGCGAGGCAGTGCAGAAAACCATCGAAAACGCAGCAACTAAACCTCTAACTTGTCGTTTGTCTTTCGCACGATCTGAGCGTGTCAGCAGTTTCTCTCCAGCATCCTGACACGCTGCTTTTTCCCTTGTGGGGCTGCAGTTTGCTGCACTCACTTATTGATTTGGAAATGCAGCTTCCTGGCTGAAGCGATAGTGTTCAATTGGCTTAATAAGCACAAATGGGAAAGCTCGACGTTGTGAAAACATTGATGGGCAGCGGTCTGGTTTCTAAAAAGTAGTTTGTGTAGCTCAGCTTATTTGGTCTAGAGCTAAATAAGTTCTTGAATAAGCCTAGAACCGAGTAAGTTCTAGAATAAGCCTAGAACTTACTCAGTCTAGAGTGGAACGCGGAGGAGGATTTACGAGCACTGCTTGTAGTTTGGGTTTTGGGATGACGAGATACAGGCAAATTCAGGTACTTTCATCTCTCCAATCCCATGAGCAACAAACAGCCATCAAGGGGTGATTTTTCCAAGCACCCTTTCCCCCTCTGCAGCAAACTAGGTCTTGTACACAAAAGCTGAGGTGTCGCTTCTAAGTAACAGGGAGGATCTTTTTCAACATCTGTTCTGCACTAGTGGAGAGACCAGACCACTTCTGCTTTATACCATTAACGTGAAAAATCTTGAAAGGCTGAGGAAACCATAGATTTCAAAGTTCAGCTCTTGTTTTGATGAGCAAACTTGAAAAATAATGATTTGACATCATTTTCTCATCATTTCCTGTCTTTCTTCAAGTGAAGGCTAGTGATGAAGAGGAAAGAAAGGGCTAGGCCTGGACTTCATTCACAAAAGCCACTGCTTTGTGTGTTTATGGTGCTAAATAGCGATGTCCGGTGAGGAAGAGGTGAGAGCTTTTCCTGGGTGGTGGGGAGAAGGACAGTGAGGCAGTTGCTGCACTCACGCTTTGCGCTCCTCTGGGAAGAACAGAGTCAAGCCCATTCCCACATGAAAATGAAATGCTGAATACACTGTGCAAGAAATTCTGTGGGGGGAACTGTGTGCAACATGATGGCTCTTCGTGCACTAGAAGGTGCCGGTAGCTGCATCAGACCTCTCTGGGCAGAAGCCTTAAGCAGATGTACTTGCCTGTCCCCATGAGCCAGTGAGCCTTACTAGATGTTGCAAAAGCTACTGCTCTCACAGATAAGGTTTCCATGGAAATGAGTGGTTAATCTCCATGGTTATCTGTGATGGAATAGGGTTGTGTTTGCAGAGTTCCTTGCTGTGGCTGTAGCTTCCTGTTAAAAGGAGCCTGAGAAGCTCAGTTGGAAAACAATCTGAGCTTGTGGAAACTCGGGAGAGCGTGTGAGTGCTTTGGGGCTCAGAAGAGGAACCCTACAGAGATGTCACATGTCTCAGCTCTGATGGACAGGAGAAGGTGAGGATCAACTCGGGAAGAAGTTATAGGAAGAGTCCTGCGTGAAGTGGTAGTGTTGCCTAAGGCTTCGCTTGCCTTTTGTGGGTGGTTCAAACTCCAGAAGGGCTGATACTCGATGCAGTCTGGCCAGACAGCTGAGTCACAGAAGAGACCTTGAGTGAGAGCGGGCAGGGAGGGCAGAAGCCTGGGATGCTGTTTGTGTCTCTGGGGGTGTGCAAACAGCGGTGAGCCAGATTTCCACGATGCTAGAACTACTGTGATATCAGGCAGGAAAAGGCGATGCCTCCCCCTCCCTAATTTTACGCAGGTGGTACCGTGTGTCAAGTAGCTGCTGGGAACCACAGGGAAAACCAGAGTTGTTATGTTAGGAGGCTGATGGAACCATGGAGAAAAGAAGACGCAACACCATTCCCCACATACTGGATTTTGCGATGGTTACGGCTTCTTTGGCAATCCAAGGAAAAGGAGTGCATCCTGATGCATCCCTAATGGTCTGCGATTTGCTCGAATCCCTGCGTTTCTCAGCTGCTGTGCCCTGTTGTTCACGTACAGGAGCTGGTGTGTTGAGCCTAGTAAAGCAGAAACTTGGATTTGGGCTTTTTTCACGTTGCAGTTCGCTGTCTGCTAACTTTAAATAAGCTGGTTTGAGGTGATTGAGTAAAATGACTTTAAAAAAGGTGTTTATTTGGGTCTCCTCTTCAAAGAGAGGCCAGTTTGGCTGCTGTGGTGTTCCTGCTGACATTTAGTGGTAGCAGCCCTGGAATGTATGGGGATGCATGCTCCCGATACTCAGCCAGTATAATGGCCTCCCTGTCTCGAGGAAGGAAAGGTCAAATGGGGAATTGGACTAGATGATCTTTTGAGGTCCCTTCCAATCCCTGATGATTCTTTGACTGTAAATAAACGAGCTTTGTAAAAAGAAGTGACCTGTTCACTATGCTAAAACTTCTTTTCATGTTCCTGAAAAGAAGCCGGCAAAGGTCACTGGTGCCTGTCTGCTTTCATAGGCATCAAAGACGAGAAAACTTGATTTGAAGTGTGGCAGTGACTTCCACTGACTTCAGGGCCAGTGCTGTGAGGAAAGTTCTCTTGTCTCGTCGCAGCCTCTCAAAATTAAGAGAACATCCGTCAATGCTTGGTGGAGTGCGATGAAATGCGTTTTCCAAATAAGAAACTTGAATTGAGCTGCAAATATTTCTGTGGCTGAACATCTGTGCTCTCAGCACTGAACACCTGTAAAGCAGCCTAATATATTAATTAAAGTTACAGTTAGAGTCATGGAATCATAAGGGATTGGAAGGGACCTTGAAAGATCATCTAGTCCAATCCCCCCACCACAGCAGGATCCCCTAGACCAAGTTAGCTCATGTTGTCTCTATACCCCGAACCGAAACGCTTATGCATTCTCTAAAGCAACTTGATTATTTCAGATGGCCATTAAAATATCATTAGCTGTAATATTTTGGGAAGCATTGACAAAGAAGTCTTCAGGAATCCTGCAGATCAATAGAAAGGCATCAGAGGTCTGACCTGAAAAATCTTATCGATTTGCCCCTGTTGGTCCTTTCTTCTTTATTGCATTTGCCTGATGTGGCTGGATGAGTTGAAGAGGCCGGCAGCGGCAGGGCACCTCCTGCGTGCACCTGTTTTACACAGTCCTGCAGCTGACCTCTACGCATTTCTCTCCAAACTTCCTTTTAATTAGTTTCTGGGAGACATTATTATGAAATGAAAATGTGATCCCAGTTAATGAAGAGCTGTCGTCTTCATTCCCCTAAAACAATAACTCTGAGAAGGAGGTGAACAGCTGCAACCATTTCTACAGGTCATTAACTTCCACGCCCACAGATGACAATGTTCGTGCTCACGGCGTGAATGATTCCTTTGCCGGTTAGCTTAGGAGAAACACCTAGTGACTGCGATTACCACACGATCCAGCGCTGGGCTGCGTCCAGCTTTGGGGTCCTTAGAAGTCAAACCATCCCTGCCACCCAAGCGTAAAGGTGTCCCTTTCTCAGCTGAAAGACCATGGTGGTGTTTTGACACCATCAAAACTTGCGGCGATTATTAACTGCGGGTGTGGGTAGCGCGAGGCAAAGCAGCGTTCGGAGCTAACAGTGAGGCGTGGGGCTGATGGATTGACTTGTGCCTTTGTTTCAGCGTAACTGACTAAAAAGCGCTGACTGTGTGGGCTTTATCCCTCAGGTGTTCCTCAAACCTCCCAGCCCACTAGATTTGAGCAGCTGAGAATTCTGTGCTCTGATTGCAGAGTTCAGCTATTATTTGACCAAATGGCGCCTGATCATCGCCTTGCGTCAATTTCTTTCTCCCTAGAACGGTAATGAATTGATCAAGAGGAATAGAAATGCATGCGGCAGGCAAGTGAACTCTTTCCGCAGTTGCCAGAACGCCGTAACTCTTTGTAAGCTGAAAAGGGGACTCTGCAAGGGCAGGGTAGTGGTGCTTCACTCTGTACAACACCCGCTGTCCTACGTGATGTCCTGAGCGAGACAGATCGGAGGGATGGATGCCGTTGTTGTGGCTGAGCTCTCCTAGGGAAAAGAATCAGCTTCTGAGGCAGAAGAATAAAGTCGCTAAAATATTTGTGATTGACGGCTGGCCCTTGATTCCGTTTGCTGTCACCCTTCCTCTTCATCTGCGTCAGGTCCTCCCAAGTCAAGTTTGTACTTTATTAAGAGAGTTTTCCGAATTCCTGAGTCTACGTCAAGTCACAAGATTGGCCCGTTCTGTTTCCCTTTGACATTGGTCGCGTTGGGGTTTTCTCCATAGCTTTGCTCTGCCCTAGCCGTTCCTTACCAAAAGCCTTCCGTACTTGGGAAGTACTTCCTTCGGAGGGCACGAGAGCTGCGTGCGGTTTTTGCTGAGGACTTCACTGCTGCTGTCACGTGGGGAGGGGAGATCCCTCATTTGTCTTGGAGTCTTGAGGTGTTCTCATTTTCCTAAACACGGACCTCTAGTTTCAACCGCACACGGGACCCAGACAACCTCTGGACCTCTAGTTTCACCTGCATGCGGGACCCAGACAAACTCCGGACCTCTAGTTTCAACCACACGCGGGACCCAGACAACCTCACCAGTCAGGTCATCTACCAGCAGCAGTCAGCTTTTTAGAATCAAGAAGGATTTGAGGTTCCAGCCTTGGAAGTTCTCGCTCCAGTTCCATTGGGGCTTGTTATGCAGATAACAATTTCGGTTTACAAGCAAAGGGCGGTGTGCTGGGATGAAAGGAAGGAAGAGCAGAGGTTTCAGGGGGAAAAGAAGAACGGTGTGTGCCATCATTTGGCTGGACAGGTCCTGCAAACAGGGGAAATCAGCACTCAGGTAAAACCCCAGAAGATGGTCGGTCACCAACTCTATTGCAGCTGCTCTGATCTTGCCTGGTGGCTTGGAGATGGCAGTAACAACTGACCAGCCACCAGAATTGCCCATCTTAGTGAAAGAACCTGTGATAACACGTGAAGTTCACAGCTAAGACCAAAGCAAATTCACTTGGCTCACCCAATCCAGTAGATCCTTTGTCTAACTCTCTCCCGGAGACTGCAAAGGTAGCCGATGCTCAGGCAAGTTGTGTGTAAGTATTTCACAGTGGCTTCAAAGAGACGAGTTTCATTGCTGTCACTGGTGCGATTCTGCTCTTTATGTACATAGACAGATTCCTCAAATCATCACATAAGTTATAAATTCCATTTCCTTTTCGTGAACTGTGAGTCTCCTTGTGTCTGGGGCTGTCATGTGCTAACGAGACAGGAGAGGTGCCAGCATGTCAGTCATTACAGACTCTCTCCATGCAGCTTACTCTGATCTAGGAGAGGCAGATGAGGAATGAGATCTGAAGCAAGGACACTGCTTCACTCTCAGGAGGAAGCAAGGCACAGTGGCCAGGTGGTAATGTTTGGATTTCAAAGCCAGGAAGGAATTTTGGAAGCAGGAACAGCTTGGTCAGGAACAATTAAGTAGTGCGCGGACACAGCAGAGGGGTCCTGTGACACAGAGGTGGTGGGGAGGCGGTGGAAGCTGCTGTTCGAAGGAGCAGCTGTCTGCTGGCAGGGGACAGGAGGGGAAGGTCCCTGAGCAACAGAGTGGATCTCACAAAATTCAAGGAAGATTCAAGAGTGAGTAAACAAAGGCAGGGAGATGTATGTGTGTTTGCTGTTTCACGTGGCTCTGTGTATCTCTTGTGGTCATGCAAGTGTGACGAGGCTGCTTCAGAGACAGCCTGTGTGTTGCCTGATCCAACTTCCTACGATCCTGGAGAGATAAACTGTCCCTCAGATGCTCACTGTGACTGAGCGCTGAGAAACAGGGCGTCCGAGCCGTGGGGATTTGGCAGCAGCTGCAGGGTCTAAACAGGGCTCTCTGCTCTTAGAAGAGAGAAGAATTTGCCTGGAGACGCAAAGCCGATACACAAACTCGCAGACTAGTCTTTGCTACTAGCAGACTAGCGTCCTGCCAGAGCTATCATCTAGGCTGTAACGTGTCAGTGCCGAATCGTTAGCTGCTGTAACGTGGAGAGGCTGCAAGAACAGCAAGGCACGCTCATAGTAGAGTAACCAGCTGCACCGCAGCTCCGAGCATCGTCTGGCCAGCGCACACAGCCGCACCAGTCAGCCGCAGAATGGAAACCAGACCACGTCACCATTTGTGCTGACCCCAGCCTGACTACAGACGGGTTTTAGCTCATCCTGCTGCAGCCACAGAGCTTTGGAGCACGGGAAAAAGCAGCTCATGGCCACTTGCAGCACGGTCAAAGGAACTTGTTTGTGTTGGCAAACGACCACGCGCGCCCCGTGCCGCAGGAGGAAGGGCAGGCTACCAGCGTTATAGTCACTGAGTGTGTCTCGTACTGTGCGATGCGATAGCACTGGCCCGTGTGTGAGAAGAGCTTTCTGGGATGAAGTCGAAGCAACAAGGTCCTCTGAGACAGTTTAAAAGGAGCAAAAGCTCCAGAGGACAGCGCAGAGCAAACGGATGCAAATGGCTCTTGTGCACGGACTGCGGTCCCTGTCGTTTGGTTAAGGAGAGAGGGGAGTGCGCTTTGCTCTGCATCAATGCAGAGCAGTCTTTTCTCTGAAGACACAGCAACTGTTGAAGGGAGGTGAAGCTTTTGTGATTGAGAGAAAAATATTTGGATAGAAAACCCGGGGATTACTCTGAGGCGATGACTTTGTGTGATTCCTGCGCACGGAAATGGACATGGGATTGCCAGCAGAAAACATCGGCGCGTAGGCACCGCCTCGCGATTAATTCAGCTTTAGGAGCAGATGAAGATTACCTCGAATTTACATACAATGTGAAGAGAAGTCCCTTTATCCCCTGGAACGGCAGCATTTGACAGATTCAGGAATAAATAATCTTTTGTGGCAAGGGTATGCCTTATCAAACATATGCAGATCAGTGCTAATTAATGCTAATTAAGGTTTCCTGTCTATCTAGTTGGAAAAACGTCCAAATGTTATGAAATCCAGTTAGCGTGCCTATTACCCTAATTGTTTTATATGGGATGGTTCTTAATTAAAGTATGTAAATAGACCTTAATTGCTATATACTAATGGAGGTTCGTGTTGTCTCACTACAAATGACAAGATGGTGAGGAGGGCTACTGCAACAAACGATTGGGATGCACTTGCAAATAAATGCCCTTTACTCAAAATTATTGTTAATTGGAAATTGGCAACGGGAGCATTTTGCCGTCTCTGTTTCTCTGTAGTTTTCAGAGATGTCAGCATCTACAGTCCTTTGTTACTATCGATCCGGTGACACTCCAGCCTAATTAATACTCCTAAACGAGTCAACAGTTGGCGTGTTTACTGGGCGCTTCGAGTTTGTTTGCTAGCCTCGCGTTGGCCTGCCCAAGCGTCGCGCTTCACAAAGTTCATCTTAATTTTCGCTGTTTGGGGGGTTTGTTGTCGTCTCCTTTAGTCGCGTTCTGTCAGCGGTGAGGTTTGGTGTGCACGCTGGGTGGCTTTTGCCCGTGCCTTGACCCGTGACCATCACTTTTTATTGGAGAAGGCTGGTGGGCAGCAGCTCTGGGCACTTTTCCCACTAGTGTGGGACATAGACTTTGTTCACCTTTGGGGAGGGCAGATCGTTGATGCCTGCTGTGCCATCGCGGATGCCTGCACAGACCAGCCTTTTTCTATCCAAAGGCTGTTCTGCCTTCTGCCGCAGCATTGGTTCAGTGATGGCAGCAATAGGTGCCCCACAGTGGCTTTTCTTTTTGACAGTGATCGCACCGTTTTGCACACATAGCAAACGTTGCTCTTCTCCAAGGGGTAGAGAATCTGCTGGAGCATCTTCTAATATAAAGAACTTGCCTGTAAGGGTAGATGGTCCTGTGCGACTTGGTCTAGGGCATCCTGCTGGGGCAGGGGGATTGGACTGGATGATCTTTGGAGGTCCCTTCCAATCCCTAATAACTGGATCTAGGGGATCCTGCTGTGGCAGGGGGATTGGACTGGATGATCTTTGGAGGTCCCTTCCAATCCCTAATGACTGGATCTAGGGGATCCTGCTGTGGCAGGGGGATTGGACTGGATGATCTTTCCAGGTCCCTTCCAATCCCTAATGGCTCTATGATTGTCCTTCATGACAACGGTGCATTTCAAAATGTCTGGTCCCTTTACATTGGTGCTGTGCCACAGACACCATCGAGAGTCTCCTTCTGTGGAGAGTTTTCAAACCCGCCTGGCCATGTTCCTGTGCAACTGGGTCTAGGGGATCCCGCTGTGGCAGGGGGATTGGACTGGATGAACTTTTGAGGTCCCTTCCAATCCCTAATGTTCTGTGATTCTCTGACTGGACCTAGGGGATCCTGCTGTGGCAGGGGCATTGGACTGGATGATCCTGTCCACTCCCTAATGATTCCATGATTCTACGACCGATGCTGCGCTTTGCAAAACCACACTGAAAGGGTTCACTCTTTTGCAGGATATTGTGACCAACGTGTCTCCAAGGATTGTGCGTGGAATTACTTCAGGTCCTGTGTACGGCCCAGGCCAAGGCTCTTTTCTGAACATCGAACTGATCAGTGAGAAAACGGCGGCGTATTGGTGTAAAAGCATCGCTGAACTGAAAGCCGACTTCCCAAAGCAGGTACGTGCCGCTCGGTCACAAAGATGCAGCACAGTTGTTTAGAACCTCCGGTTTGTCTTTCTCAGCTGCTTAATAATCAGTGAGTGCAGGACCAGTTGCTCTAGTGCCATTGCGAGGATGTTAGTGAACCAAGAGCCCATCCACATACCCTTTGTGACAGGGAATTCCGTGGAATGGCCTCTTTAAAGGTGACTGGTTTTGCAGTGATTATTTTTGTTGTGAATTCAGTCAGAAAAGTTTGTTCTTAATCCGTGTGAAAGACACTTGTAAGATTTGAATAAGCACTTGGCTGCTTTAGCAGAAAAATAAAAGGGTATTAACTTGGGTTTAACTTCACTACAAGCCCAGAGTTTTGCTAGAGCCTTTTTGGCTCTAGGGAATACCGGGGCAACCGTGCCAACTAACTGGCACAAACGGCTTCCAGCGGCTGAGCTCGTCAGTGAGAACAATGAGGTGGAAAGTAAAATCCACCCCAATCGCTGTCTCAAGCGGGCAGGGCTGGAAATCCCAGAGCCTGCGCGTCTTCTGTCTTGAGGTTGTTACCTTTGTGGTTCAGCTATGAGCAATACGAGTGACTGTTCCTGAAGATGCTGTGGCCTGAAGTCCATTGGTTGTCGGGTTGTTCGTGTTCCTTGAGTTTATGGGCACGCAGTGCACGTGCACAGGTGTGCCAACGCATCCTGTGAGTAGTAGCAGTGACCTGCTGCGTGCTTAGCCTCGTTCTTCGCTGTGGGTGGGCTGCGTGTCTCTTTGCTGCCAATGAGGTCTTTTAGGGGACGTTGGAAGAGAGGCTTCTGAGAACTTCTTGTGTGAGCTCTGAGATGCCTACTGCTTTATTTGCAGTGCCAGGGTTTCAAAACAGGGAAACTGTGGACTGGAAATGATACTACCCATCTCTGGTTTTGATTTTGCCCTCGGCTGTCAAAGCCCTGCGTGTCTCAAGCAGGCGGAGCGCCGGCCATTCCTGCCGTGGGGTTGCCTCCCGTCACATTACCCACCAAGACTCTCGCACAGAGTTCTGCACTTGGGATGAAATTGTTCTTCTCTGTGAAGCAAAGCGTTAGCAACAGTTTAAAAGGCAGGTTGGAGTTTTCTGGGGTCTGGTCTCTTGTGAGAGACAAAGAAGTCACACTCTGCCCATGGTTTCTGGAGAGAGTCTTTTCGGATCATCCCTCGCTGTGTGTTACTAGTCTGAGATGGGAACTCAGCTCCTGCACATTGACTGGGGTTGCTGCTGTGGCATCTTTGAGGTTGGCAATGCCTGTGTGGGCCTGGAGAAAGCAGCCGTAGACCTTGACTCTGCTCACAGGGATTGTGAAATTGTGCCTGTGAACTCAAGGAAGGGCTGTCTAAGGATCGTGGTGGCTAACCGAGAACACATTTTGGTTCACTGAGGAGAAATCTCTTGGTGCTCATTGTGAACAGTAACTAGAGCCTGAAGGATTTCTTTCCTTCCAATTCCTGCACACTCTTCGAGAAACGTCTTTTTAGACTTGATTTTGGGGCATTATTTTATTTAAAAAAGAGTTTCTGAGAACTGTTTGGGCAAACTTAACTAATGAGCAGAGAATGGCATCTGCTCAAATGGGAGTCAAAGAGAGACGAGGGCACCAGTGACTACAGCAAGAGAAGCTTACCTTGCTGCAGCAAATCCTTAAAGCAAGCTTTGCACATAATGACTGTTCCGATGTCACACAAGTAAACTAGAGTAAGGTTTGATTGCAGATGAAAAGGACACGAGCATAGTAACTCCCTCACTACAACATGAAATCCTAGCAGCATCCTATCTCGTACCATTAGGAATAATACAGAATCACAGACTTGTTGGAGTTGGACCTCAAAAGGTTACCAAGTCCAACCCCCGCCATCCAGAGCAGGACTGCCTAGAGCGCGGTGCACAGGGCTGCATCCAGGTGAGTTTTGAGTGTCTCCAGAGAAGGAGACTCCACAGCCTCTCTGGGCAGCTGTTCCAGGGCTTTGTGACTTGTGCTGTAAAGAAGCTCCTTGTGCTGTCACTGGGCACAAGTGAAAACAGTCTGGCTCCATTCTCCCTACAGCCAGCCTTCAGGTATTTGTAGGTGTGGATCAGGTCTCCTCTTGTTCTTCTCAAGGCTGAACAGTCCCAGCTCTCTCAACGTTTCCTTGTAAGAGAGATGCTCTTGGCCCCAGTTACCTTCATTGCCCTCTGCTGCACTCTCTCTGGTAGTTCCTTGCCTCCCTTGATCTTTGGGTTTTGGTTTTTTTTAGTGTAGGTAACACCACCAGCTCTGCATTAGTTCTACTCTGTGGGGACTGAAGTGTGAGAGATCATAGAGCTAGAAAAACACAACTCAACAGGCCTAACAAAGAGCCTTGGTCCTGTGAATCACAGACTCATAGAACTTTAGGGATTGGAACTTTCAAGGTTCCTTCCAATCCCTAAAGATCATCCAGTCCAATCCCCCTGCCAGAGCAGGATCCACTAGACCAAGTCACACAGGAACACATCCAGGTGGGTTTGAAACGTCTCCAGAGAAGGAGACTCCAGTAACTTAATGCAGACAAATTGAATGTTTGAAAAGATTTTCTGAAGTTACAAGATGACTAGAAAGAGATTTTCAACAGCAGTAGTGGTTGGTTGGGTAGTGGAGAGGCTTGATTAGCTGGCTTGGAAAGCGGTCTTGCGCATCAAGCTTATGCCTAGGACCAGCTCTGCTTTTGATAGCAGGTTAGATGGTTCTGCTGTGCCAGGGGATTGGACTGGATGATCTTTGGAGGTCCCTTCCAATCCCTAATGACTGGATCTAGGGGATCCTGCTGTGGCA
>JAOXOE010000698.1:2530474-2565523 GCA_028565055.1 Phoeniculus purpureus
GGAGGGCATCTCACCCCCCCGCCTGTGTCTCCCCGTGCCCTGTTTGCCCCGTGTTCCTGTGTGGCTGCCGTCAGTGCTGCTGTTTTAGTGAGGGAGATGGAGCGCTGGAAGGGGCTGCCCAGGTGGGTTGTGGAGTCTCCTTCTCTAGAGACGTTTGAAACCCGCCTGGACATGTTCCTGTGGGACTGGATCTAGCTGATCCTGCTGTGGCAGGGGGATTGGACTAGATGATGTTTCGAGGTCTCTTCCAATCCCTGATGTTCTCTGATTTTAAGAAGTTCCCCCAGAGAACTCAGATGTGCAGCTTGCAGTTGTCTGTGGAAAGGTCACTTGAAGCTCCTTTTAGAAGTCCCAGTCTAGGTGATGGCTGAGGACTAGACAATCCCAAGTGCTGAGAGCTCAGGAGATTGAAATGCTGGAACATTAAAGAAGATGACTTTTGGGGCATGCCAGCTAGCAAGACATCACAGCTATGATTGCATGACCAAATGGAGCTTGGTGAAAGAAGTCCACAGCCCAGTGAAGATCTGTGTGTATCACTCACAATTAACAAAAAGTAAGGTCAAAAAAGAGTAACAGCTTGATTGAGCTTTGATATTTTTAAAATAAAGCTAAGAATGGGCAGGGAGAAATTTAATGAACTATAACAAGGGCAGTGTAGAGTCTGGCACCTGGGCAAGAACAAGATGTTCTAGAAGTCGTGTTGTGTAGTGATAGGACAAGGGGCAGTGGGTGTGAGTGGGTGTGGGCAGAGGAGGTTCCATATAAATATGAGAAGGAACTTCTTCATGGTGAGGGTGGCAAAGCCCTGGAAGAGGCTGCTCAGGGGGGTTGTGGAGTCTCCTTCACTGGAGACGTATAAATCCGTCTGGACATGTTCCTGTGCAACTGGATCTAGGTGATTCTGCTGTGGTGGGGGGATTGGAGTAGATGACCTCTCGAGGTCCCTTCCAATCCCTGATGTTCTGTGATTCTGTTTGACAAGGAGTGTGTATGGCTGTAGTACTCGTAATTAGTGAGAATAGGCAGTCACTTTTTCTAAAGAAAACTGTTTTTAGCTCCTTGTTCTTAGCACTTTACTGTGAAATTATGTTTAGTTGAGGAAAAAAAATGCTGAAAGTGCTTCCAAGGAGCGATGATGGTAGAGATTAAAGTACTGAAGAAAACTAAGGTCCTACTGCTCATGCAAAAATTGGCCCAGATACTGCAAAATGCGTTGGCGGGTTTACCTGTACGAATAACTTAGACTCGAGCGGTGTAATTGAGGCATGCAAAATGTTTTGCTCCTAATGAGAGCTGCATAGTAATTCTCATGCTCGGTGAAGTACTTTGTCCCACAGGGGCTTATTTACTGAAAGCTCCATTGTGCATGAAGGCAGCTTGAGACGTTTTTTCCATGGAAGTAGTCTGAGGGATCATACACTTGATGCATTACGAGAGCAAGTGAAAGCACAACTGCTCGATGAGATAAAAGATAAAATCGCAGTGAAGCAGGAGTGTGGGTTTAGAACATAAAATACATGGATGTGATGGATGCCCCTTTGTGCTTCCAAACGATGACTGATCATCTGCTCGTATTGCAGATAAAACTTTCTTATTATAAAATATTTGTCCTGCATATGGTAGGGAAAAATAAGGGCCCCTCACACCTCCTGCATTTCCCCCTCTTCCCTTTGGCCAGTTCTCAAGGTATATTGTAATCTGGTCTGAAGAAGTGTGAATTTTGACAATTAGATGTTCAAGACGAAGGAAAGGAAGCGTCTGTTTGTATGTGTGGTGTAGGCTGTGTATGCTGGGGTGCAGTTACCACGGTAACTGTTGCATCTAGAGAATACCATGGAGTAAAAGCTCACTGTTGTAAATGATGAGTGTCAAGCGTGGGTTATACCTGCTGCTGCGCAGGTTAAAATTACATTAAAGCCTTTATCTGTAGCCTTTGCCCAAGTCCTTCAGAGTCAGGAAACATCTGTGGCTTTGCAGTACAAGCTCAGTGACAGCGCACTGAGACCGCAGTGACAATGCGTGCGGGCATGAGCCGTATGACGGTCAGTCCCACCAGATCAACTCAGTACAAGTTCGTAAGCTTGTAGCAAGAACAAAACACGATCTATTACACTGTCTACTGTAGTAAGACGCCCTCAACCTTCGATTTCTGGGTAGGCTTTACCAAACCTAGAGGCTGTCTTGTATTTCTAGTTAATCATTCTGAATGGAGCAGCACAAGCCAGTAGAAAACGCACAATTTAATTGCTAGGTACTAGATTTAAATACTAGATCATTTGGTGCAGCGACTCTTGTGCCAGCTACAACTGTGGTGATTTGTTCCTCTCTGGAGGTACGTTCTGGCTGCTGTTGCAGCAGAACAAAATTGGAAACGGAAACTTAAGCATTTGGGGGGGTTTTCCCCAAAGATGCGTTGTATGAGCTAACCTGCTGCCAGCCTTGGGGCATCTCAGTAGAGCGGCACCTGGTCTGGGCAGTGGGCTATTGTGACAGCTTCCCTCTCGTGCTGAACACCCCCTCTTCCCTGAGCCACCACGGGGAAAGGAAGCAAGAGCTGCTCAAAGAGATTGCCGTGAAGGGGTGCTCTGTTCCCTTGCACTCTGGGTCCCTCTTATAGTTCCCTATCAACAGCTCTCATGAGTGTTGACATACATGGGGGGAGAAGGTCAACCTCGTGGAGCTGCAGGTCCTGCAGCTGCATGGCCTTGGGATGGCTGACTGGTCCGCTTCCCCACTGCCCGCATGGGTGGGCACTCTGCACCAGCAGAGGAGGATTGTTCTGGGGGGCTGAGACGGAAAGACAAACGTAAGCTTTTGGTTTTAATTCCATTTTTCTGTTTCAGTACATGTCTGGGTTATTTTGTCTTTTGGGTCATGTTGAAATCTGTAATGAAGTGCAGGATGTTAGGTGTGACCGAAGCCTTCTGCAGTAGTGCAGAGAGGGAATCTGAGGACTTTTGATTTCTCAGGCCGGTGCTGTAAGGTTTGCTGATATATCAAGCAGCTGTATGAGCTCTTCTACTGTGTGGTTTGCAGACACTAAGTGTTCTTTGGTATTTGTAAGCATTGATGTGAAAAATCGCTATGCGCAACCTTTTCAGCGGTGGGGTTAATGACAAGTGAGGTATGGGCTCTGCAATGTCCTAGATCCGTGGAATTTCCTGGGGTTGGGGTAATATTAACATGCATTTGTTGTGTGGGTTTGAAAAGTCTTCAACGAGACACCTGAGGCCCGGGTTTTGTCACTATTCACCTGCTTGCATAAAGGTTTGAAGTATTACAGCTTTAGCTGTTAACTTCTTGAGGGATGGTCAACGAGCTTTCATAACTAGTTTATGCTTCTGGAAAAACATCTTCCCGTACATCCTGTGCTATTGGCTGCAATCAAATGACATTAATTGTGTGATCGGGAAGATTGAGCAGTTACGCTTTTACTGAAGAAACGTGATGTCCTCAGAGAGGTGTGCTCTGCATGTCTTAGAAACTTCCAGACACACTTCCCAGCAGCCTGTCTGGTTTCATTGGACCAGGCAAAAGCTTTTTTCACATGTTAACACTGAGCTAAAGCTTTCTGTCTGTTTATTGTTTTATTTAACCCGCTCTTTGTCGTAGCCCAACGGCGATTGTGCATAAAGGTGACTGAGAGTGAAATTGTCTGAATCCTGCAAAGAGGTGGAGAAGGGTGTCTCTAGGAAAATTCTGATCAGAAACCACAGAACATTAGGGATTGGAAGGGGCCTGGAAAGATCATCTAGTCCAGTCCCCCTGCCAGAGCAGCATCACCTAGACCAAATTGGGGTCATCTAGACTAAGTCGCACAGGAACGTGGCCAGGCGGGTTTGACATGTCTCCAGAGAAGGAGACCTCAAAAGTCACTGAAGTGAGTTACTTTAATTTATTCCAATTTATACAAAGCTTGAGATAACAACTGTGAATAACAGTTCTAACGTGCTCTAATGGTTTTGAATGTTTCATATTCTTTTAAATCATGCTTACTATGCCAGAAAATGATTGCCATCAGGGTAGCAAAATGCATTTCTCTGAGTCACCTGCCACTCTGCCAAATGTCACAGCTTTTCATCAAAACATGCTAATAGTAGTGTAGAGAAGAAAAGAGCCAGCATTTTATTACATGGGAACAATAAGCTTTTCCCTGTCACCAGTCTGAAAAACAGCTAAAATGAGTTGACTAAAACTTTCCAGGAAAATTAAACTTGACTCAGATGCTCAGCGATCGAAACCCCTGTAGTTTGCCTGAGTAGGGAATGTTGTGGAACACTCATACGCACTCGTGTTTGCATACTGTGGCTTGAATTATTCTCTTTGTTGAGTGCACTGCATGTTTTGGAACAAGATCCAGCCCCACTGCAGCGAAAGAATGTTTGATTTGCAAGGGAAAAGCAAACAACCTCCTGCATTTCAAGTTGGAGAAAAGGTGGCACAATTGTTCTCACACCTTTGTGTGTTGAAGTAATGCAAGTAGGGAAACTGTCGCGTGATAGATGTAGAACTCGAGCGAGGTTTTTCAGTTGTTGGAGCTATAACAGAAATGGAGGGAATCTGTGTGGGTTTGGGTTGCATAGACCCTAAGTGGTGAAGTGATGGTGATCGCGTAGATCTGACAAAGAATAAACCCCCAGTATTCTTAATGTCTGTTAGTAATCGATGTGATCCCTTTTGATTGTGTGGGAGAGCAAGCCAGAAGGAAAGACAGACACAGGGGATGACGGCCGGGTGTTCCCCACTGGGAGGTTCAGCTTCAAAATTCATTGTTTGGTCTCATGTCCCTGAGTGGGACACCCTGCGAAACGGAAGAAAAACTCCGTCCAAACAAGAACGAAATCATCTTTCTGAAGAGAAGGTGGACAGGCAGTGCCATGGTATTCAGTTTTCCCTCTGTCCTGAGCACAGCCTGAGCAGATGAAAATCAGAGAGGGCAGTTGTGTGCTCACAAGGTGCTCTTCTCTGCACACCAGCTGATTCCCATGGAAGAATGTAGTTGATATTTGATTAGGTGAATTATAGGGTAGGGAAACTTCAGCTCGAGGTGGCTGAAAATCTTGTGAAATGCATGGAAGCAGTTTGCTATTTTCACACAGTTACCCTGCCAGCCTTAATATGCAAAACTGGCACTGAATTCCAGATGGCAAGACGCTGCCGCGCAAGCTGGCTGTGCTGCGTAAAGACACTTTCACCCTGTTGGCAAACAGGCAGAAGTGAAGCTGACCACTCAGCCTGAACTGCTAGAATTTCCTGCAGGAGTGCTTGGTCTGTGGAGGCCAGCCCCGCGCTGCAGCGCTGTGTGGCTCTTCAGAAAGGCACGTGCTGGGTGGCTATGGCTGCCCGGCAATCCGGATAGAAACAGTAGTGTTAACAACAAAGTGCGTGGAATGATAAATCTGTCGAGCATAAGCGTACTCCTAGTGTTGAACACACACATTGAACAAGCAAGTTATGAACGTGTGTTACTGAGTAGCCTTCTCACACAGCTTCATGAGCCTGATGGAAATGTGGCATCATTCGAGCCGTTTCCGGGTGACTGTAACGCAGCAGACGCTTGAGAAAGACCCTACTGCATTTTGGTTATCGCAGCCTAGTTCCACAGCACACTACGAGCCTTTCAGCCTGTGAAATCCATTAACAACCACGTTCAAGCTCCCCATATCGTATCAATTGTCAAGTTAAATGATTCCTTTTTAAACAATTGTCTGTCTCGGGCTGCGTGCAGTTTGTTAGCTGTTTGCAAAGGCTGGGGAAACGCAACACGGAGGTTTTGGAGGGGGAAGGGACCAATCGTCGGTTTACCTGGCATGAGTGCTCGAGTGTGCATGGAGGACATGAACATTGATTCAAAACATAAGTGAAAAGTTCTATTCATGAGGGGAATTGCCAAACTTTAACTGGACAGGCCTTTGCTTCTTGAACTCTAGGGAAAGTAATGATAGGTACTTATTAAGACAAATAACAACAGCTTGTAGAGGACTAGCTAGTACTTATGGAGCCCCGATCTACATTGAAACAGATGGGGAGCAGCACTGTCCTCTTGTTGGTTTTGAGGAGCAGTCTTGAAGTGTTTGTGATACGACTGGCAGTGCCCGTGCGGGGAACTGCTGGTCTTGTTGTTATGAAACTGTGTGTCTGCTGTGGAGATGCCCTCTGCGGGTTGAATAGTTTCCCCTTGACGCCTAGAATAAAACAAAGATTTAACTATGCTCTGTCGTGCTCCTAATCTTTAGTAGCCTGCAAGGGCTATGAGTCTGTCCTTTTCCTTTTTTAGTTATAAGTGACAGACTCTGTTCGTTCCCCCACAACACATGTAAATGCAGAGGGTAGAGAAGCCCAGCTCTGGGTGTAGTGTGTTTCTGCCTTAGCCGCTTACCTGCGTACCCGAGCAAAGAACCAGTGTCATGCCAATCGGAAATCACTGGCAGTGCAGCTGCCTTAGGAGCCCATTGTGCTGGGTTGTGGATGAATAACGTGTCAGCCAGAGGCTGTTGCAAAATACTTGACGAGAACAGAGCAGACCGTCACTGCATTACCGGTGAGGCGTGGGGACAGCAAACTGTCAGGCTTGTCTACAGCTTTTGGACCCTGGACTAAAAAGTGAACGATGTCTGAAGTAGAGGGGCAACCAACATGGAATAAGCTCTATTAGAATGGACACCCGAAGCATGGGTCGCCTCTTGAAAACCCAGCACCAAAGACTAGGGGCAGTTCCTACAAAAAGTTTAGAAACTGCCTCAGGCTGGTTCCCTGGCGTCCCTAAACCATCGAGCCATAGGTGATCTGTTCAGGACCACGTGACGTGTCTCTGCAGGAAGCGGAGCCCCTTCCCTGCTACCACAACCCTTTGTGTAACTTGCAGAAATACTTTTCTAGTAGTAAGAATAATCTGACTGTTCTTTGGAAGGAAGTTTTGGTACTAGAGAGATCCTTGGCCATCTGTCTGACTTCGTATTACCATCCTGTTACTGGTAGCTTGGCTCTGTCTCCTCCGTAAAATGCACAGTAGTGAAAGATCTGACTTTGGGCGTTTTAAAGTAAAAAAAATACAGAAGGACCAAGGCGTGCAAGTACATTACCCTCGCGAGCACACGCGTCTGGAGATCTTGTCGAGTTAAGAAGTGACCTACAGTGATGCATCAGTGACGTGTGGCAGTGCTGGCAGAAGCGCGCGTCACGTTACTCGTAACAGAACCTGAGGAGGGACTATAGGTTGTGTAACCCGGTGCATGTGTTGCTTTTCAGGTCTTCAAAGCTATGAAGATTCCTCAGATCAGAAACCCTTCCCTTCCTCCTCCCGAAGCCATGCCTGAAGCCTATCACGTGAAGATAGCTCTTTTGGGTGCAGGACCTGCAAGTCTGAGTTGTGCTTCCTTTCTGGCTCGACTGGGCTACTCAAACATCACCATTTTTGAAAAGCAGGAGTACGTCGGTGGCTTAAGGTAAGAAGCCAGTCCAGCGCTCTTTCCAGTGACTGCAGCAAGAACGCGTTGGCGAACACAGTTTATAGACAATCCCTCCAGCTTCAGCAAAGGAAGGGAGTAGAACATTTCAGATCTAGAAAACGTCAATTTTTACTTAAATTATCCACCATTCAGTTTAAAATAGGTACAGTTACAGGCAGTCTCCTGCATTTTCTTCATCTGACCTCTAAAATTGCAGGATGCAATTGTTATTAGCAAATTAACTCTTCAAAAAGTACCTCAGGAACCATTTTCCCTCATCTAGAACTTTAAAATGGATTAAGTGCTTGTAGCTGTATGTAGCACAGGAATTAGGGGATGTTTAAAACGCTTTAGACAGAGACTAATTTCACGGAGACTTTTAAATTTAGAATGCTTTCGTGAACCACCTGAGGCAGGGAATAAATCCATCGTAAAGGCCCGGACTGGCAGCTTCGGCAAACCGCACTGCACCAATGCGATGAGCCCCCTACGATTCTCAGCCTTCACCAAAGTGCAGCTCCACAAAGGGAGGTTTCCCCTGTGGTGAACACTGGTCTGATGGTGGCACGGTCTGCAGTTCTCTGCCTGAGAAGATTTTTTTTTTGCACTGTCACAATGGCTCAGGTCAAGTTGTGCCAGTTTGTTGGCATCCCCGAGTGGTAAAGTATTTTGGAAGCCGACTAGTGGACACCAACCTATTAAAAATCAAACCTAAAACTTATGTGTTAAGATGTAGTCAGCTAAGTGCTAACACAAACGGTGACAGGAAGCAGAGAGAGGAGTGCAGCGTCACTGAAAGCAGTAGCATTGACACTGTTAATTGATTGGATCCACAGTGTCATAATAGCAAACGCTCGTTCAGGGTTCGGGAAGGTAGGGGGTCAGTGCTCGAGAAGCTGAACTGACCACCTGCATGTTTTGCACTCGGGTCCAGACGTGTTCTGCGTAGTTATCGAAATGTTAATACGTGGTCACCTCGCTGTGGAGCTGCCTTACTTGAACCGGCTGCCACAGAGGACCACAAATTTAGTGGATGAAATTTAGTAGAGTCACCTGTTGAGTAGCACCTTTTCATAAAGGCCAGGCTGAAATCAGATGTTTCGCTCTAAAGTAGTAAGAAATAGGGTTTCTGGCAATTAAGTGTTACCTGGTGGCAGACTAGGCTGAGGCTGGACTGAACAATCCAAACCAGTTCTTTCTGCAGTCACTTACAGCGTCCTGGTGTACTTGCAGAAGCACCGTGTTCTTCGTGTTTTAAGTTGAATTTCAAACGATGCTCGTGTGGTGTTTGTTCTGCAAAAAGCCTTAAGCTCAGTTTTGTCCGTTCTGTTCATGCCTGTAGTGGGCAGGCGGTGCATTCCCGAATGTCTGTCTGAGTCTGAAAGAAGACACGGCAATCAAGGTCAAATCCCGCTCGCTTTTGTTGCCCAAATTTTCACATCTGCTTTAAAGGCATCAATTACTCTTGTCCTTATTTTGATCTTGGAACAGAAGGGAGGCTGGCCTGTGGCAGCAGTCACCCGTTATCGCATTTGCAAATCTTTGCAGTACACCTTTTAACAAGTTGGGATTATTGATGTGATGTTTTCAAGGCTCCATAAACCTTTGCAGACGACTCACAAGACCAAATGAATGTCGTATTTGGGATCAGCTGTTTGGAAGGGCAGTGCTTCTGCCCTTTCCTGTTTGCTCTGTTTTTTACAAGACTTCTAACAAGGCTGTTCCTCCACGCACATTCTCCATCACAGCTACCTGTAACAGTGGTGCAACCACAGAAACTTGTACATGATTGTAGTTGCCGTGGTGTAATAGGTAAGCGTGCTGTAGGTCTCTTTAGGTTGTCTAAGCATGGTGTAGGTCTCTTCAGGCTGCCTGAGCACATCTGAATTGTTCGTGTTCACAGGAGATTTTCCTGTGCCTAACCCCTTGTGTAAAAGTGATGCTTTGCAGCAGAGCGCTCCTGAGCAAATCGAGCTTGTGCTTAAAGACTGTATCAACCATCAGTGTTTGTGCGTCTAGCTGTGCCGCTGGTGTACAGCACGCCAGAGTATTTCTGTCACCAGGCCAAAGGGGTGTCCCTTGAACAAATGTAGTTTGTGATCACTGAGAACCACCAAGCCCCTCTAACTTCAGTCAGATTTGAAGGAAAGGTGGAGTGAATTTGTGGAACACTGTTCCCTTCTACTGCATCCTTCCTGCACCTCTGCCTTGTTTCCTTCTCTCCCTCTGTCTCCATTGCAGAGTCAAAGACTCTGTCTTGTGCTGCTGAAACACGTTGCACCAGAATCGCCGATGTGCCAGCTGACTTTTGGAAGATGCCCGCATTGATGGTAAACGCCTGTGCGGGCATCTGCCCAGGACGCAGCGTGTTTGCACATAAACGTGCAGAGACACAGACTAGGGGATGAGCGGCTGGAGAGCGGTCCGGGCAGCCCTCAAGGGTACTGCCTTCGTGGCTCGTGTATTTTCTGTGTTGGCTGCATGATACTCTTTTGTCACTCTAACGTTGTCAAACGGCCAACAGTTGAGCTTCAGCGCGTTTCCATTCCTATGTTTCAGAATTAACTGAGGTGTATGCTAAGCACTGAATCTTTAACAAGCAAAGTAATCCTTCCTTCCTGCTCGCTGGAAATATTTCACCAGCTTCTGTATCTCTTTCAGTACGTCCGAAATCCCCCAGTTCCGACTGCCGCATGATGTAGTGAATTTTGAAGCTGAGCTTGTGAAGGACCTTGGAGTGAAGGTAATGAAAAAGATCTGCTGCCTATGTATAGCTCAAAGAAAAAAGAACGAGAAGTCTGCCAAGGAGTAACAGCAAAATGTCACGCGCGTTGGTAAAGAGCGATTAAAAGCTACACTAGACAGAGGCAGGAGGATGCTTCCTCTTGCTCAGAGCATTTGTCTGTCTCCTGTCTGAATGCCACTAGTTTGGAAAAGGGCAATCAATAGTTCTCATCTGGCATGCCTGCATGTGATTAATTGTCTGTAAGAAGCAAATTCCTAAATTGCTTTAGGGGTTCGATGCAGCTATTGGAATGATTTGATTTTTTTAATCGAATTTTTTTCATGCCGGTTTGGCGCTACTTAAAGCGTTCACATTCGGTAGGTCTCCTTTTGTTCCCTCTCCCTCAGTTGTTCCTTGGTGGTTTAATATACGGTCTTGCATCCAAGGTAATTTTATAATGAAATCCATCATATTAAACAAAGTATCAACACGATCATCTGTTATCTGCAGTAACAGTCATTCAACTTCTTGGGAAGCAACGTGCATTGTTGTGTTAAACAAATGCGTGTTGGTTGTAGACAAAGGGAACAGCGCTGTGTCTTTAATTTACTCCTTGAGCTGAAAATCTAGATGCTATTGACAACTATCACACATTGAAATGGAAGCTACAACCTAGAATGCCTCAGGAGATCACATTTTGGGCTACCAGGAGGGATAATAAGTTTCTAACGTGATCCTAAAGCGTTCAGTGGAGCAAGAAATCCATCTTGGAGTCTTTTGTGTTCAGTCATATGTTAAAAGCCATAGACTTGTTTTCACAAGACCTAGGTGAGAATCTCATCCTGCTCAGGTTTTGCAAAAGTGCTGTTAAGGCTTTAAGAGCTCTGGGTCTGTTTTTTCAGTCTAAACATCAACTTGAAACCCTTAAAAAGTGTGGCAGAATGGAGGCTGAGCTAGGGATGGGGTTAAAAACAGTGTGCCGAGACCATTGTAGATCGCATTGCTGGGCATGGGCTCCTCTGCGAAACTCGGTGCGCTAGGGCTCCTTGTTAGGACAGTATCTCCAGACAAAAGGGCCACCATTTCACCTTGATCTGCAAGTCCTCTGTGATTTCGAGGTGCAGCAGAGAATCTCGATGTCAATTTGCTTCCAGGCTCTGCCATTGTTTGGCAATTGACCCTTTGGCAAGCTGATTAACAAACTACAGAGCCTTCACACCTTTATAAGCTGGAAATATTTCCTAGTGTTTACTCAGAGCGTTTCAAATCAGGGTTGGAAGGTGCTGTGTAGTGCAAATGCTCAGCACTCCTGTTTAGGCACGTAACTCTGCTGAAATTAGTAAGAGTTATTCAGCTGAATAAGGATTACCGAGCTGGGCCCTGGGAGTGTTCTGAATCCCCACATAAATTAGCATTGCCGTTCAAATTCCTGCACTAGATTATCGCAGCGTACGTACGCAACAGGGTAAAAAAGTGTAAGGCGCTGTGTGGAACGTGTGGTGTTGCCGCTGAGGACGGCGTGCGTGTGCTCGACCGGATCACAACTGTGCCGTTTGTGCCACATCACCAAAGGACAAACGCTGGTTTAAGTCGAGCCCACCGTACTTGTGCTCTTGCAGCCCTGCCTGGCTGCCGCCCAAGCACGCAAGGCAGAATGCAGGCAGATGAAATAATAAGTGAGATACGCAACTCTTCAAAGACTAAACGGTTAAGATCACAACGTACAGGGCTCGCACAGCAGAGAATGGCAACCTGTGCAGTGAATACACAAGGGAGAGAACAAACTGGGGGAAAACGTTCAGGCTCGGAGTGTCTGCAACGCGGAGACAGCAGTGCTTGTGCCCACGTGGGGAAGTACCGAAAATCAGAAGAGCAATCACACTCACCTTGTGCACTCAAAAGCCTCAAGTTTAGGCAAGATGAGCAAAAGGTGTCTGTTTCCACTGCCTGACTGCTGGGCACGAGACTGCTAAACTTGCTTGGCTCCACATGCAGCAAATACGGTTGGTAGAAGAGTTAGATGGGAAGAGTAGTTGCTCAGGCTCTGTAGTGGCTGCTTAAAGCTGGATTGGTGGTGGAACGTTGCTCTAGGAAAATGTTTCAGCTTTGCTTCTGCAAGTGAGCAGTAGTCCAGCCGAAGCGAGCATAGATTTATGTGTGCATTTCTGTTACAGCGAATGATGATGTCTTTCAATAAGCAAATGCCAGTTGCTGCACTCCAGGCTTTGCTGCTTGTCTGAATTAGAATTAACAACTGCAAATTTAGATAAAACTCCTCTCATTCATGGCCTTGGTCAGTTTACCCCACAGAACAGTCATTCGTTACAAGCGAGTAGGGCGTGCGGTAATCTGCACAGAACTGTCGTCACACTTCCTGCCACCGCCTTGTGCAGGGGGGTTCTCCGAGTCCACGCCACCACCATGCGCTTGAAGGTGTCACAGCTAGTGGTCTCGGTACCAAATTAGGGCTGTGAGCTTGGAGAGCGTGGCGCAAAGCAATGCCAGCCTTCAGGACTGGCGCTGCATTCTGTGCAGCTGGAGAGCCTGGTCCCGTGCAGCTGGAGAGCCTGGTCCCGTGCAGCTGGAGAGCCTGGTCCCGTGCAGCTGGAGAGCCTGGTCCCGTGCAGGGAAACCTCGCTTGCTTTTCCGCTCAGAGCCCCGTTAATACAGAACAGCGCCATGACTTGAGCTCTCTGAGAGGTTCATACTTACACGAATGTTTCTGCAGTGACCTAAAGCTCTAATTGTTTTGCTGGTGTGCTGGGTGGTCTGTTTAGCGTCTGTTCCCCAAAGGAGGCCCTTGCTTCTGCATTGGGTTTCCTACAATCTGATTTTTGCACGCGAATACGACTTGTTGTAGTCAGTCATTGCTGAATGCAGTGATTTGCTCATGGTAGAAAACTGCCATCTTCAGCTCTGCTTCAGTTCTGTGCTCTACAGAGAGGCTTTGTTTGTTTAGCTTGCTTTAGCTCTTGTAGCTGACTGCAGAAACGTCAATGCCCATCTGAGGATGACCTGCTGAAGGCACCGTTTACCCACTGTGTAGTTTGAGTCGATTGCTTAAATTAGAGCAAGTGTTTCTTTTAAGCCTGCCCTGGGGAAGAAAATATTATTTCTTTTTTTCCAATCTCTAGAAGACCCCTTGAGATGTCTGTATGCAGGACACAAGAGGTTATTGTTATTATTATAATATTGTCACGATATTAAAGAGAGTCATCTTTAATTCTTTCAGATAATTTGTGGTAAAGGCCTTGCAGTGGATGGAATGACCCTCCGTACCTTGAAAGAAGATGGCTATGAAGCAGTCTTTGTTGGAATAGGTAATCTGTCCTGTGGTTTGACACCTTGAAATTGAATGACTGTCTAAGAATAAACCAGGGCTTGTGTCTTTATGAACAGCATGAGGTAAGGCAGCTTCAGCTTGATGCATTGGGAGAATGTGGAAAACAAGGCAGACTTTGAAAAGGGGAGGCCAAAGCTGGCTGTCTTCAGAGAGTTATTTGTTAAAACGCCCACTTTGTGTGATGGACTTCTAACACAAGAGTGTGGCTGAATAGGTGGATTTGGAATGAAGCGGTAAATGGTTTAGAAGGACAGGCAATGGAGATGATGAGAAGGGGTCTTGCTTTCTGTATTGATGACCAGCTGGAGTGCATGGAATTCCACCTTGGGATAGACAAGGAAACAACTAAGGACTTACGGGCCAGGGTAAAAGAGTGGGCACTTTGACATTGCGGTGGGAGTCTGTTACAGGCCACCTGACCACAAAGACCAAGTGGATGAGGCCCTTTATGAAGAAGATAGGAGTGGCATCATGTTCACAAGACCTGGTCCTCATGAGGGTCATCAACCACCATAATGCATGTTGGAGGCGCAGTACAGCAGGGTGCAAACAATCCAGGAGATTCCTGGAGTCAGTGAAGAGAGGTGCTATGCTAGACTTGATGAGATGCATCCATGGATCATGAGGTAACTCTTGGATGAAGTTGCTAAGCCATTATCCATTATGTCTGAAAATTCATGGCAGTCAGTTGAAGTTCCTGCTGACTGGAAAAGGGGAAACATAAGTCTCATCTTTAAAAGAGGAAAAAAAAGATGACCGAGGGAACTACAGGCCAGTCAATCTTACCTCTGTGCCCAGCGAGATCATGGAGCAGACGGTGCCTGGCCAGTCTGGTGGCCTTCTAGGACAAGGTTACAGCATGATGTCATCTACCTGGACCTGTGCAAGGCATTTGACACTGTCCTCTGTGACATCCTTGTCTCTAAATTAGAGAGAGATGATGAGGAGTTGAGTGGCTGGTCATACTCAGAGAGTTGTGATCAATGGCTCAGTGTCCAAGGGGTGTTCATTAGGGGTCTGTTTTGGGTCCAGTGCTGTTTAACATCGTTACCAGCAATACGGACAGTGGTATCGTGAGCACCCTGAGCAAGTTTTCTAATGACCCTGAGCTATGTGGTGTGGTCAACAGTCGGGAGGGTGTTTAATGTCAGATTGGACTGAGCTCTGGGCAACCTGGTCAAGTGAGTTCCATCCCCGCATTGCAGCGGGTTGGAACTAGATGGTCTCTGAGGTCTATTCCAACACAGGATTCATTGCTTAAAGAGTTAAAAACCGGATAAACTAGAATCTTACTTGCAATTAATTGCTGCATTGGCCTAGAGCGATAAGGTGAGTGCAGTTTCCAGTCTTTGTAAACAGCTTACTGTACACACGTGCTGTCGTCTGTTTGTGAGCTGGCGATACCACGCTTGGCTGCTTTTTCTCTGTCCTCCGTACGAAACATGCACCATCTCTCAGATAGGCTGCAGTGAAATGTAATTATGGGGTGGGTTAACAAAACAAGCTGACTTTGACTTACAGTAGAACTGGCATCATAGGTCTGTGTCCTTTCATATGCTAAAGGAGCCCCACACCTGCCTGCTATTTGAGTCATTTGTTCTTTTTAATGTTAGATGAGAATTGTTATCCATTTACAAGTGTTTTGAAGTACAGCTGGACCCACTGCTACCGTACGATAGGCACGTTGAGCGAGCATCGCCTACAGTTGGTATGAGGCTTAATTCTCTTTATTGATCTAGACATTGCCTAAGTGAACATAATAGGAAACAAGTTGTCCAACTGTTCCTCCTTCCTATTATTGATTAGAGAGATGTAATTCTTAGTGCAGTGACAACTGTTATTTACCATCTGGTTATGCAGTATAATAAGCTTTGCAGGTCTACTCCGTCATGTGATTATAATGCAGAGCATTGTGATTTATATAATCCTGAACCCTCACATTGTTAGAGACCTTCCACGTACCCGGAATGCTGGTCTGCTACACTTTGATATGATTGCTTACAAGGCAGTGCTCAGGCTTACCTTGGTTGTTCTCATCGATGGCTTTCCAGCTGCTTTGTGAACTCTCACCAGTTAGGCTCTAAGCCAGACATAAGCATTTGTTTTCTGAGAGTCTACCGTTTAGGAGAGTTACTCATCGCTTTTAGTGTAGCAGCACGGTTCCCCTGCCTTTGGTCTAGGTGATCCTGCTCTGGCAGGAGGACTGGACTAGATGATGTTTCGAGGTCCCTTCCAATCCCTAATGTTCCATGATTCTGTGACCCTATGACATTTAACGTAACGCTCCAGTTCCAGCTTAGCAAAAATGGCCCCTGGGGATCGGAAGACCACACTTCTAGTCTTGTAAATGAGGTGGCCCTCAAGAATTTATCAGTCAGGACTGTACGAGAGTCCATGTGTGGTTCTTGAAATGAAAGAGCTCTTGTAAATACCCGGCTACTCGAGGGCAGGTAGAGGTGCAAAGAGAGCTCCACACAGCTATGCCACGGGAAAAATCAAATGCACTGGGGCAATTTTGTGTTGCTCTCCACAACTGGGTCTGTGGGAAGCGAAGCACAGGAGGCTGAGGTTTGATTGCTCCTGGAAAGGGGACATATGGAAGACAAATGAATAGTGAAGGCTTTCTGTGAGAAGAGCTCACAGAAAAGGTATTGAAAGTGTGCTCTAGTGATCATATTTGCTCTGTTTCAGACGGGAAGGGTAAAGAATTCCTAAGGAAATCACACATGGAGACAGATGAACAGCCTCACTCTCAAATAAATAACAATACAAAAATGCTTAGCTTCAAGTCTTTGCTTACTGAGGCATTGGGATTATGATGGTTTATCTTAAGGTGAGAGATGTCTTCCAGCCAGTAGGCCTGGGGCATTTAAGTCATTGTTTAAAGCTCAGAAGGATACCAAGCAGATGGCCAGTGTCTGTGTCACCAACCCGTAGCAGTTTCCAGGATCTCAATTTGAGTCACACCTTGCCTCCATGCTATTTCACTCAGCACCATCTTGTCTTTCCCACTTAGGCTGTTCATGATGTTGTAGAGACTGATGAGGAGTTTGGGGTCACAAAGGCTTCTGTTGACTTAGCAAAAGCTAGATCCAAAGAAAAGCCTTCGTAGTTACCTGGATAAGCAGGAACAGCTAAATCTGGGCAATGGTGCGCTGGAAGCCAACGCTGCCCTCTGACAGCCAGCTATCAGGCAATGGTAGGTGGATCTCAGTCAGAGGATTGCTTGTTACCTTTTTTGCTTCTTGTTGGTCTGTCCTTCAGCCTCCTCTGTTTTAGCTCATCTGAACTGTGTTTCGTCCAGCTAGTTCTTATTGCTGTACTTCATTTCTGGAGAACCAACACATGAATTGCTTCTCCCCTGTCCATCATTTCCTCTCATGTCCTCTGTTTCCTTGCTGCAAAGATGGCAGCAGCTGTATTTTGTGTTTTGCATACAAGGACTCAAGATTTGAGAGACCCTTCTTCTGTTTTTCTCCAGCAGCCCCAGTTTTGGATTACAGCTAACGTAATCATTAACATGTCGTCTATGAATCTGTTTCTTATATCAAAAGTCATGATGGACAAGAGCTCACGTGAGGATGTTCTCACAGGAGTAAAAGGCAGCAGCCAAACAAGGAGAGGAACAACCTGTGAACTCTATTCTGGGAGTCTCTATTAGTTAGTGTCGTTATCATTTTTTTTGGGAAGATTTCTCACCTTTTTCAGTCTTGTTCCAATGGGCAATTAAAAGTGCTGATTAAGAGTTAGGGATGTAGAATTACACTCCGAGAATTTTCACCTTAACATTCTGTTTGTCTTCCTGTTAGCAGTCTTCTGAGTTCATTTTCTTGTTCGCCAATGGTAACGATTAGGAAGCGAAGTTCTAGACCTAACCCCTAAAACAGTGCCTAGAACAACCCCACCCTTCCAGATTTGCAACGAGCTCTGCTTTTTGGTAAGCAGTATTGGTGCAGAATTTGTGGCTGAGCTGACAGACCAGTCGAAAATTTTGCTGTTAAGAAATACATACATTTTACATCAGTTGCTGCCTTCTGTAAACACCAGAGAGACTCAGAGAGACAGCGAATCAGCTCGCTGAGAGCAAAGGGAGAAGTCGATGATGAGGTGAGCAGAGAGCACATGCTCCTCGGAGACAGCTGAGTAAGGCAGCAAAGGGCGTCTTACGGAGAGCAGGCTGAATGCGCTGCATTGCTGTTTGTCTTGGTTGGTTTTCAGCGTAGAGTGCCTGCTGCTCTTTAAAAAGAAGCCTGTGTGGGTATTTCTCGCTCGGCTATCAAAGCAAATGCAGAAATACTAGGCTTTTATTACTCATCCTTCTTGAGGTTCAGCTACGTACTTTGGAAAAGAGGCTTCTGTGGTTCTGTCTTTGAGAGTCCCCAAAGCATTGCCTGTTATTTCTGAACCAGAAAATGCTAAATATTTTTTCGTACAGCCATTTAATTGAATGAAAATGGACAGCCTAAACATCTAAAGGGTCTGATGACGTTTCTTGTGACATTCAGACAAATGTGCAGGAAGACCATCACCGTGAGCACGCTTCCTGCAGACTTCGACTCAATCCTCTGTCCTCATCTGGTAACGCTGGGTAACATCAGGGGCTTACATAACCTTTACGTTCTCCTTATGTAGAGTCTAACCCTGACCCAACAGCAATAATAGTGATGATCCATGATAACGGTTGCTTTGTCTGGTGAAGTATTTTAAACAGTCATCCATTCCCATAAATTGCTTAAACCCTTTAGTGTCCTTAGGCTTAGACTTGTAGCACTGATTTGCCAGTTCTTGTTACAGGGCAAGTGCAGCTAGTAATGAAGCTTGCTGGTGTCTCCCACCCTCTCGTGCTGTTGAGTTGCGATTAAAACAGTCTTACGGTGTTAGAGTATTCAGAGGGTCTGTTAAATACTGCAAATACAGTAGGTTAGGTGAACATGGAGAGTACGTGTCAGCAGATGGTTGCTTGGGTGTCTCCTACACAGGATATCCTACTGGCAGGGGTTAAAACTCCACATAAGAAAAAAGAAAGAAAAAAAAAATCAAATCCCTTGTGGAAAGAACCTTTGTGATAATTGCAGTAATTTATAGTTAATCAACATAGCATTCCAACAATAACATAATCAGATGATTCCATTGATTGGGATGAAGTTACACACACGCAAAAAGAAACTACAAGTCCAAGCACTGATGTACCTTGTTTTTAAAAAAAAAAACCCCTCGAGATCTGATTCCCTGTCTCTTGCCCAAAAAGTGAGTGATCTCCGGGTGGCTGCTATTATCTGCTGATTAACTATGCAGTGCCACCTGGTGTGCAGATGGGAAGAGCATTGCACATCAAGAGCTCTGTTCGCACCCACCCACCCAGATACAAACCTACGTGGCAAGAAGTGAACAGATGTTCATTTTGCTTGTGCCTTAGGAGGCAACTGTGCATCGTACTCCTGATTCATAAACTAAATTTGGAGGGCACGAAATCTGCATAGGAGGCCTGTCGGCCCCTGGCCAGCACAGACACTCGGGGCGGAAACATGTCACATTTGAATCGCTCTCGTTGCAGCTTGTGAACAGGCGGCTATTTGCTTGTTTCTCTGGCTCTGTTTTACTCTGTACTGCTGGGCTTTTTTTTCCTCCTACTTGCGGTTTCACCTATCACCTCCAGAGGGAAAAGGTTAGAGGCAGAGTGAGCTGCAAAGGTGCCAAGGATTTTGTGTTCCTTAGTTGGAATTTAAGATGTCATAGAGTCGTAGAATCATCAGGGACTGGAAGGGATCTCGAAAGATCATCCAGTCCAATCCCCCTGCCAGAGCAGGATCACCTGGACCAAGTTGCACAGGAACACATCTTCGTGAGGATGTTTGGCTCCGTAGTAGCGTAAAACACAGTGCACCTTGTGCAAAGATCTAGACAAGCATTGCACAGACTTCAGCTCTATTTGTGTGTGTGGGGGGGGTGTTGGTGGTGCTTTGCATCACTTTATAATTTCAGAAGTATTTTGACACCTGCTAGGCGATGGACTTCATGCTGCAAGACAGCTGAAGAACAGGATAAACTGCGAGAAGCACGGGAGAACAATAACGTACCAGAAGGTAGTCTAGAAAAGAATGGTGTTGCTGGGAGTGCCATCGGCTAGATCCCTGACAGAAACGTGTGCCGAGCTTAGTTTCTGACGAATGGAAGCAGCCTTGTAGAACACTGCAGTCTTTAGTTTGTCCATGTCTCACGTCAAGAGCATTAGAGGGAAATGACAACTGTGAACTGGTTTTAGTACAAAACTCATTATTCCTCAGCATTAATGTTCTCATCTTCTGCTACTCTTTAACATGAACCATTTTGTTACGAAGAACTGAGAGCGCTATAGTTATGCTAGAAAAGGAGCTCTGCCTGGAAACCTCTCGTTAGATGCTTTCAGCAGGTGTTTTAGGTTCACATTCATCCCTACTGCAGCATCTTTCTGGAGACCAACATCTGAGGATTTTGATGCTTGAGGCACCTTTTTGTGCTACTGGCATTTGTAGTAAAGCTGTTCTTCCAGTCCTCAGTATGGCTCTGTGTGTCCGTGGCACATTCCTAACACACATCAGGAGCAGTAGGCAGTCAAAGCTTTTAGGGCTCGGATGCACAAACCGGCTTATTTATTATTAATAGTCTTAGGACACTTTCAAAAACTAGTAATAATCCGCCTCTGGGCATCCTCAAGTTATTCACTTGCAAATTACACGCATCTTCACTGTCTTATTTACTTATCTTTCCTACCAAAACACTACTTAGCATAACAATCTCTGCTGCAGATGCTTTCCAGAGCATTCTCCTGCCTCTTTCCAGCGTGCTGGACACTCTCCCTGAAGGAAATGCTCATCTGAATGTAATGACAAAATCAATTTGTTTCATACTGCTTTAAGAGTAGTTAACTATTTTAGCAGATTAATTAATCTCAACATCATTTAGCTCTTTCCAGGTGTTTAGTCAAGCCTTTATTTTCGAGCACTCTGAAGTTTGGCAGTCACACAGTGAAAATGCTGAACAAAATCTGGGCGTTAGCTACCGCAGTCTTGCGTCCTGATGTTAGCCCCTTCCGTGCTCTGCACTGCCCCAGCTTTGCCGGCCTGTCTGTTGTTTCATGTGTGAGTTACTTTTCTCTTTGGGTGTGCAAGTGCTGACTCTGGTGCTGTCTTTTTACCTGCATGTAACATATTTGGACACGGAATGAAAGAACATCTACGTTACAGCTGGCAAGCTGGGGCGCATCCATTGACTTGGGCTGGGCTCTTTGTCTTTGTGAGGAGAAGGCGTGTGGGCCAGTACGGAACACGCTCACACCTTCCTTCAGACATTGCTCTGTCCAGGAGACTGGAACAACAGGAGTCCCCAGGCAGGGCTGGCACGGTAGGGAGTTTAAACAAGACCTTAGAAGCTCAGTATTTTCCTTTGCCTTCTGTTGGAAGGACAAAACGCTGGTTAAAGTCCCACCTAGGCTTGGTGCACTTTTTACTTTTAAAGACTGTGCAGAAGTAGGAAGTGTATCCAAATCCCCCTGGTCTAGTGCCAGCTGTCGGTGAGGGGATGCTAGGCACCTTTTGGTGTTGCTGAGTTAGATTTTAGACAGTCTTCCTGCACACATTTGTCTCATACATGGAATGGGTTTGCAGCCATATTTCTTTCTCTGCCCACTCAGCAAGGGCTGTGTCTTCCTGTTGGATTGAATCGATGAGACAAACTCTGAGTGTGTGTGGTGGAGTTGGCTCTTGCTTCTCAGTTACCTGTTTACCTTAGCTTCTGCAGGCATGGCGTGGCGCATCCACTGCCTTCCAGATGTCTCTGGTTCCAGCGGGGCGTTAGTTTTGAAAGGCAACAAACAGACAAGAAATTGTACGTGTTCGCTCTAGCAAGTAGTCTTGAAGCTGCAAAACTGTTCTGGTGCCGGATCTCGAAGTTTGAGGAGAGGTTGTCCAGGCTTTTGAACCCCTTGTTGTGGTCATGATACCTGAAAGTTTTTCTTTAGCATTCTAGTCTGCACTTTGGGAGATACAAGTCACATGTTCGTTTTAACTAGGAAATGTAAAGGCATTGTCCAAATACGTGTGTTAATGATGACTAGGGTTGTATTTCTGATTAGGAGAAGGAATACGAGTGCCACAGTGTGTATCTCATGGCAGGCCTTTTAACAGAAGGGTTAACAGGCAGGCAACTACTTCTCTGGCTTTCCTGGTGTGTCCTATTGGCACGAGACCAAACTTGATGTTCCTTGTGCATCTAGTCACACAGAGAGTTTTCTGTGCCCATTCCATAGCACCAAACTGTATTCAAAAGCTGGCCTTTTCTTGGTGATGTTGCAAGGTGTGGAGTAGATGCCGAAATTAGGATTTGCTGCCTTCACCATAGTACTGCTAAATCCACTGTAAATGATCCTCGGAAAACAGCGCGTGCGAGACCGAAAGACAGAACTAAGCACACTGAGTCCTCTGAGTGCTCAGATACGGTGACACAACCTACACGGTTATCTGACAAAGAGGTCTTCCAAACACTGCTCTTAGCAGTGTTTTCTTGCACAGGAAATACTTTGACTATTTTTCACTCATTTGTTCTAAAACATAGTGAGATGGACACGAAGTATTAAAAAAGGTGAAAATGCACTCCGCAGCGGGGATGGTGGTTCAACATTCCCTGTAATGATCGCTGGTCACTAGTTGCACATGAAGAAGAGAAATGAGCAATGAAAACTCAAAGTGCAACAGGTTCCAGCCAATTGGACTTCAGCGTCGATGCCGCCGTTGTGCTGAAGTGACTGGCCTTCCAGTAGAAACTCGTAGGGTGTTACTACATTTCCAGCAATTTCATAGATGTCATGAAAGTTGGGGTAACCCACTGCAACTTTCTTGGGACTGCTTTTGTTAGGACTCATTGGTGGCGAGTTTGTGATCATAATAATGAGTGTGGCTTGAGTCTGATGTGTGATGCTAATAGCTTAGCAGACAGTAGCATTTCAACCCCTGGTTGTAATTTAAACTGAGATGACATCATTGACCTGTTATTAAAGACCATTTCTCAAAAGGACAGTATTTATAGCTCTGGTTAGTAATTCGTTGGTGTTCCCCTCGTTGAACGTTGGAAGGAAAACGCAAACCATCTTTGCAAATAAGCAGCTACTCTAATTGTCTAGCTAGCCCGTTGCTTAGTAGGGGGGACTGGAAATACCACAATTTGTTAATTCAATATACAGGCGGCTTGGATGTGATCGCTTTTCTGCTTCTCAACACGGGTTGATGCTGCTGTTATGGCCCAAAGCAAAACTTTTGTACGTGACAAATGATGGGTAAATTTTTACCTGGGGGAAGATCTCATTGCGTTTGGAGAGTTAGATAATAGTAGCTTCAATTCCAGGGAGGTTTAACATACTTGGGCGACCAAGCAGCAGCTTTCAACATCTTTATGTCGCTCGTGGCTCCTGAATTTGGCATTCTGCACCTGTGCTCTGGGAGAAACACTCTCGGTGGCTAAGGCAAAAGAGAAGGTCCAAAATGCGGTGCCTATTCTGAACAGATTTTGTGCAGTTTTTATTACCTGATCCCTCTCATCGTGAGGTGCTTTAACTCCAATGTCCTGGCAGACTAGCAGAGGTTTTCCATACTGGAGCCTGTGGCAATAGCTGAGCCAAATTCCTGCAGACCCATCTGCAGCTTCAGCACTGGAGCTCAGGGCAAGGCACTCTGCTTGAGGGGTTAGTCTGGCTAGCTTGAGTTCAAGACAACTACAGATCCCAAAGCTGTCCTAGATTGTAGGATTTGAAATTGCCTGTTTGTTTGCTTACACTCAGCATTTGAGTTCCTGCTTGTTCCTAGCAGAAGGAAACACGCCGAGTTGAGGGAACTCAAACACAGAGAGCATTCTGCGCTGGAAGCAGTAGGGTCCGTGTGGTGCTTGTACTAATCACTGGGCTGAAGTTCCTGCCTGCTCTGTTGCTGTAGTAGCAACTCAGTGGTGATGCTTGGGGTTTCATTTGCATTAAACCGCCTGGTTTTCTTCCCCCAGTAGAGAGACTGAAGCAATTGCCCCAGCTGTCACAGTTCCTGCCACCTTTGTGCACGGCTTCTTCTGGAAAGCCCAATGGGATGAAGCAAAGAAAGTTCTGGAATCTTCACACTTTTTAAATCGTGGGGGCATAAGACTCTAAATGCACCCACTGTGCTGGCAAATCGGTTCCTTATTTTTCAAATGCAAATACGGGCTTCTGCATCTGCTGAACGTTCCCTTGGTCGTACTGAGGCACAGCAAATACTCGGTGTCGCTCAGACTCTTCTGCAGACCTGCCGTGCTGGCGAGGGTGGCATGTGTTCAGTCAGCCTTGCAGAGTGAATAGTCCTAGATACAAGTGTGCTGCGCGGCGTTCGCTCGCAGAGCTGTAGAATATGCAAACACAGTGTTTAGTTAAGGGAAAGCTGAGTGAATTGCAGCTGCGACAGGAGACGGTCGTTTGTGACTGGAAGCCAAGATCGTTGCTTTGACTTGTTCGGTTGGTTAATAAGGAAAACCTGAGTCATGTGCCGTGGGAGAGCACTGGCGGGAAGCCTTGTGGGGTGATGCTCTGCTGAGAGCAAGACTTGGGCTCTGGCTATTGACCTCCCGACCGGCTTAATTCTCCCCTACTGTTGTGTGACAACAGTGAAACTTGGCGCTAAAAGGGCTGTAAAGCTGCTGTGGAGAAGCCAGACCTTGTTATCCCTGGCAAATATTAGGGATGTTTCTCAGAGCAACAGAAATCTTCGTTCCTAATCGCTTGAAATCTGTGCTGCTTCTCTTAGTTTCACTGCTGTTCCAGTATTTCATAGACTCATTAGGGATTGGAAGGGACCTCGAAAGATCATCCAGACCGATCCCTCTGCCCACAGCAGCATCACCTAGAGAACAACAACAGCAAGGTAAATGACGCAAGTGGTCACCGTTTCTTAATGATCACAAAGAAGCTGGAAGTTTTCATCAGCTAACTTCTTCCCGACATTCTCTAGGCTTCCTGCACGGGGTGATGCCGTTAAAGATGTGCTGCGTGCTGCACACTGTTTTCTGCAATGAAATGTTAATAATTTATCAAAAACGAAGCGCGTCTGGCGGCGTGCCTGCTGTACACGGATCCCAGCGTTTCAGATACGAGAAGATCTTTTGCTTACATGGGTACGTTTCACTGACACGTTGGCAAAGGGCTTTGAAGACAACGTGATCGCGTTTGTGTTGCCAGTTTGAAGAGCAGCTTGTCTTTGTGTGATGCTCCTTCTAGTGAGATCTGCCGTGCAGTGGGGTTTTCCTCCCGGGTTTCTAACAAGCGCGCAGGAGTACAGGGGTCAGGGACTAGGCACTGCGTAGAAGTCAAAACTCAAAATGAGTTGCCTTTCCCGTTTAGCCCTGGCCAGCGATAGGTACTGATAATGGTTGATTAATGAACAGCAGCCTTGCGCTGGGTGAAAACATCCGTAAGAAATGATTTATTGTTTCAGGGGTATTGGAAGCTCAGCTTATCGTGCGGCTTTAGCTCTGTGCGCCTGAATCAAACAAATGAGATGCAACATGTGACAAATGAGAACGCATTACTTGCAAAGGAGGTGTCGCAAGCTGGGTGCTCGTGTTCAAGTACACTTTGTCATGGGAATTTTTCATGTTCCTCTGCATACAAATCAGGCTGCTGGTTCGTAAAATCAACCTGGCTGGGATTCTTTTATCTGGCATTGAGACTAAAATGAGTGTTAGACTTAATACGCTGGAATTTCCCGTAAACGTTGGTATTTTGCATCACATACAGCTGCTCACGATGCGTCTAGGGGCAGAAAGGATTCTCTCAGACATACAGTGAAAGTGACAACACTTATTGCTGCAATTTTCATATTGAAATCAGAAAATGGATTTATTCGCGGTTCTCTCGTTAAAGTCTGCAGAGTTGTCACAGATGTGTTGGAGAACAGGCCTGTTTCTGTCTTCCTCATGCAAGCTGCATGTCTGAGAATGCACGGTGACTTACGGAGTGAGACTTTGCTTTTGTGTACCTCTAGCCTAGTCTTAGAGCTGCTGAGGAGCCTTCTCTGCTGCCCTTGCCTTGTGAAGCCACCTTACTCTTTCTGTGCTACATGTCTCTGTGTTCCAGTCTGGCATCAGAGCTGCCAGGGAGTTCAGATTGGTGATGGTGCAGCCTCACCTCTGTGAAACTGAACTTGAGTTCAGACAAGCTGGGCCCCATGGTAGAGGAAACTGCTTTTTGTCTGGTTTTGGGAGCAGGTTTGGTGGAACCGTGGGAAGATGCAGCCTGCTTCCCATTTTCTCATCTTGTGCCAAAGCAGTGACAGTGGGAATGAGGTGAACATCCAGATCTACGCTGTTCCATGCACCAACATCTATTACTTGTGTTTACCTCATCCACTTCCTTACTTTTCTGTTGTAATTCAGTGGGCATCTAAAACATTTTTCTTACTGGAACTCAACACTGGTTACTATTGTGTGTAAACTCCAGAATGGAAGGACTACCACGTGTTTTCCTGCCACGTAGAGAAAATATAACTAGTTTTAGTGAGGTTCTAATCAGGTGTGTCAGTTTTTAGTAATGGAAGGTGTACTGCTTGAGCCTGTTTTCTCACCTTTATTGGTCTCTGGAATTTAGTGCTGAAGTGCTACCGAGTAGTAGTCATGTTGCGTTGAGTCACTTAGTTACTAAAGTAACTTCAGTCACTTCGGGTCATCATTTCTTATCAAAAGTCTTGTTTAAGATCCTTCTAGATACTATTCACAGCATTGGCCATCTTCACATGCGTCCTTTCTGCCCTGTTCATCTTCTTTTGATCTTATGGGCTCCTTCATAATGGGAGTTAGAGAGTAGAAAAAAGCATCTTTGTCTTCAATACTTTTTTCATAGTTATCTCTGAAATAAAAAGGAGACGAAATTAGTCTTGGCCTTGGGCCGTGCCTTCGGCCAGTTTTTTCGGTCAGTGTTTTGCTCAGATCTACTAGGGCCTGAAGAGCCAACTCCTCCATGAACAAGAGAACCATGCAGCTCAAAGCTGTGACATTACTTGAAAGTACGGTGAGAAGAGCTATGAAAGCAGAGGGCGTCTGGTCTTACTGTCGCTGGGTTTCATAAAACAGAGCTCCAGCAATGACAGCAACTCCCTCTCTTTAACGTGGCAGCCACCAAATGGCTATATTAGAGTGGCCTTTCAACCTACGAACTTAGCGGAATTAGAGCAGCTTGCCAACCTTGAGGTCTTGGTGAAGTGTCTGTGAAGCAGGTGTTGGCCCAGAGAACATATGGAAGAACAGCTGGGCACTAAGTACTCTGGGTTCTCACAGCATCCTGACCCATGTCTATTTGGGGGGGAGAGGGGGAAACAGTCAAACAGACCTAAAGAGGTAGACAGTGAGAATTTGCAGTACTGCTGCAGGGATGCTGCAGCCAAATGGAAACGTCAGAACCAAAAGCCATTAGAAGCATCGCAGATCTGGTGGTTGCTGGGCTGAAGGATGTGGATCCTGCTCTTGGGCAGCTAAGTCTATGAGCTGGCAGGCACAGAAGAGAGCAGGGCTGCTGCGAGCCCGTCTGCGCGCTGTGATTCTTCTGTGATAAAAAGGTGTGCAGAATGGTTTCTCCCCCTCCCTCGTTGTGCACTAGATGCACTCAAAAATGGTTTCATATCCCACTAATGTATACGTATTTTACATCCCTTTACCGTTGTTGTTGCTTCTAGTAATTACTTTCAGCTTCTCACTGCCAGACCTCTGTAATGCTGCTGAATTCAGGGTAGGGTTAAGGTTAGGTTAGAACTGTTCAGTGTTGTGCTGGAGACCAGTCTTGTCTTGTGTAACTTCAGGAACTAGGAATTCTGGTTTTGGTTGCAGTGGAATTATTACTGAAGTACTCAAGGGAAGACACGTGTTTTGCTCTCTAGTGCTTGGCTCAGCCTTCCCAGCTGTGTCTTTACACACTGTTAACAGAAGTGTGATGC
The DNA here is from genome assembly GCA_028565055.1 of Phoeniculus purpureus. Lineage (NCBI taxonomy): Eukaryota > Metazoa > Chordata > Aves > Bucerotiformes > Phoeniculidae > Phoeniculus > Phoeniculus purpureus. The sequence continues at coordinate 2,557,964 of JAOXOE010000698.1, forward strand.
CTGGCCCTTCCTACACGGGCAGGAATAGAGGGAGGAGAGTCTTATGTTGGCTTTTCTTTGTGGTCGCTGCTTTCAGGAGAGCCAGCACTGCGTAACCGCTACTGCCTCCTGATAGCTCATCTGTCCTAGGCAGTGTCACTGTTTTGTAGCGGAGCCTTTCCCTTCACTTGCAGAATAGCAAAGGAAAAGCCAAGAGAACTCAAAAACTGAAAGGACGTCTTCATTCTCCAGGTGGGTATCTGGAAATGCAGCCTTTGTTGCCAATGCTCCATGGCAACTACATTTGTCTCAAGACTGGCTCTTAGTGAAGTGGCTTAGAAAAGGATGTGATGGAACAGGAAAAGGGGAGCCTGGTTTAAGGAAGCAATACACACTGTAAGCCTTGTTGAGATCAAAGAAGAATTGAGCAGCCTTTCAGAAGACCTTTGTCCCTTACTGTTTGTATTTACAGCAAGAGGTGGTTCAGATGCAATTTCATTTAGGCCAATGCGCGATGGGAAGGAACAGCGTCAGATATAGGTAAGGACGTGACTCTGTGGTTTGAGTTCAACGTGCCCTGCCTAGAACATGCCCAGCTTATCAGTCGAGACAGGGCTTTCATGCTACCTACTTAAAATCGCTTGGAAAGTCTGTGACCGAGCATACCGGAGCCCTTTCTCATGTTTCAGTTAAGGAGTAGTAGGGCTATGCAACTAAAGGAGCTGCAGACAGTAGGGTTATGCAACTAAAGGTTGATAACAAAAGGTAGTGTTTATGAATCAAAGTTTTCATGCAAGGCCAAAAGGCCTTTGTCAATGTCTAGAGGATTTGGCATTGTTTTAGAATAATGTTGTGAGGCTAAACTGATTCATGTTTATAGAAATGCATTCAGCTTTGCTTCGAGGTGCCTCTTGACCCCTCTGCCACTTCAGAGTCTGGATGGCTGTTTGATTGGATTGGACTACATGATCTGTCAAGGTCCCTTCCGGTCCCTAATGACTCTATGATTCCTACACTCAGAAACAGATTCAGGTGCTCCAACTGTGCATGGAAACGAATGGCAAATTAGAAGTATCGTCACTTAAGTCAGGCTTTATTCCCCAAGCAAGCAGTATTTGCAGCTGTTGAAATGTATTTTCTAGTCATCTTAGTGGCTGTATCGCATCCCAGGAGTGTGCAAAAGTCCCCTTCCTGTTCAAGCCGGTGCTGCTTTGAAAAGACACTGGTTTGGAGTCCTTCAGCTGTCGTCGTCGTCTTCCAGAGGGGTGAAACTCGGGTAGTAAACTACAATAGGCAACAACTACGAGCTAGTACTTGGAGATAAAGCTCATGACGCCGTTGTGTGCTTTTAGAACCCTACGCTATTTTTGCTGATGTTTTCCAGCTGGAACGGGAGTGTTATCTCTGGAAGTGTGACTAATTATCAGTACATGCATTTATCACTAAATACATTTCACACAAGGCGGCAGATTGTTTGCTTAAGCAGTCTAATACTGGGAATGGAGAGAGCTCTAGAACATAGGATCCCATTGCCAGAACGGCGCTATTTATTAAGCTGTGATAACACTAATGTTCCTCTTTGATGTATAGCATGTGCGACTACAGCTGAACTTGTAGAGAGCCTTAAGGATGTTTCATTGAACATTTAGTATGGCAGCAAGCCAGAATACATTTAGCCTAAACCCAGATGACAGGTTGGTAATGAGGTAGTGATTGATGACCACTGCTTCCGTATGAAAACCTGCTTGATATGCTGGGGGGAAAATGCATTGCTGGCTCTTTTCATTTCACTCCCTCTGTATTAGTTATTCTTTCTGTGCAGGAGTAGCACTGGATGCTGGTTAGTCAGTCCTGGTTTCACTTCTAGATGAGAATCGAATACTCACCTGAGATTTTAGAAGTGGAGCCCTATGGCTACGGTTGTGTGTAATTAAAACCCTGATTTCAATGGATTTTTATTATCAAAAATAATTGCAATTGCATCACCTTACAATATTCCTGTTACCTGTCTCTGTAATGTTACAGCTCCCATGCCTCCCCTTCCGTGCCATAGGGGTGGCACTGCTTTCTCTTTTGGTATAAAATAGAAACTTGTCCCAAAGGCTGCAAACAAGCTTGGACAAGAGACTGCTGCTGGTTTTGCCCACAACTCCTCAGTGCTTTGATGCAAAGACTCTTTGCACTGCTTATCCAGACGATGAACAAGCTTCTGTGCACCAGGGTAGATGTTTGAGCCTTGTGCTTCCAGCCTGATGTCTGAACTAGCAGTGAGAAGAGCTAGGGGGAGGCAGCAGACGACTGTGGGGGCTGCTGCCGTAGCTGTACACACTCACACAGGGGGTATGTTAGACGTCCCCAAAGCTTCAGGGTAGCTAATGGGATCACATTAAGGGCTAGTTAGAAATCACCAAGGGATGCAGCAAAGGGCGCCAGGGCAGCATAAATATCCAGTGTCAACAGAGGCTCGTTATTAGTGTTTTGCCAGGCAGAAGTGTCTCTTGGTCAGGAATGGGTGAGGAAGCTTGTCACACGAACCAGAGTGGCGTCACACTCCCTCACAGCAAAACTACGAGCACAAAAACTTGTGTCACCAGTAGAATCAAAGACCAGAACGAGGAGGAGGTGATGAAGCAGAGCTGGGTAGGTCCCACTACTGTCCTGCGGCTCCTGGAGCTGCAGGGGAGGTTGCCATGCCCTTTGCTGGTGGAGCGGCTGGCTTTTTGATGAGGATCTGCTTAGTGCCACGATTCATCAGGAAATGGATGTGCCTTCTGCTTTCGGTCGATGCTGGGGAGAGCGTTTCTGTCTGCTTGGCAGCCTGACCAGGAGAGTTCAAAGTAAGAGCTAAAGAGGTCAGTAATGCCTCTTGATGGCAGAGAGGCTCCTCGTGGAATTACAGTCCTCGTTGGAGGGGACCCAAGGGAAAGTTGTAGTTAATCCCGTTGTCAGGTGCATGGAGGAGGCGGCTGCTGTGGTGCAGGGTGGGATTCCTAGGTGCAGGGCTGAAGTTTGTGTGCACAAACCAGGAGTGATTGTGACAGGAGCAATGGTCTGGTCATTCGACTCCCACAGAAGCAAACTCAGCATTATTTTCTCACTGAGCCATACCCCTTGGATATCTTTCTTCGCGTGGCTTTCACCTTTCCCGTCACTCCCACCCTTTTTTGCCAGCCTCTGTTTATTGACCAGCAAGTTCCTTAGGGAACGCCGGTGGTCTTTTGGTTTGGCAGGTGCCCGCGTCACGCATGCTCAGTGGCGACGGAATACCTTAGAAACTGGTAGCTCTTAACCCGGACATGTCACTGGTGTGATGGGAACATACACTCGGTGAATTACCTTGTGTGTCTGCGGCATCTCCAGCGCAGACGGTCTGCCCTGCGAGATGCAGACTTTGTGAGCTCGAGTCAGAGTTCAAGGTTGCTTGCTTGTGGATGTTCTGGTGGAGTTTGTCAAAGGTTCACTCTTGCAAACTGCCCCACATTGAGACAACCATGTTTTGTTGCTTTCTGACCAGTGACAGCATGGAGCTGGTTCCTTGATTTTTACTCTCATCCTGCAAAAATCTTAATTTTAACAAGCAGTGGCCGGCGAGGCCGTTGTCTTTGGGTGGCGATTAATGGCCACGTGCTGCTGTTGCTGATACACTGGGAAGCGTAGCTACTTACTGTAAAATCTCACTCAACATTCTAAACACAGAGCAGAGACTCCTACTTGGTTTGTTTCCATAACAACATGCAAACCACCATCAATCACTTATAGTAGATCTCCACACTCCATAATTAGGGATGCAGTTTGCAGAAGTGTGGGAGGAGCTGGGGAAAACATTTTTACGTTGAAAACAATGTTAGACCTCGTTCTCACAAAGGCTTCTGCACAGACTTCGCTTTCCACTGGCGTTTATGGCTGGCTGCGCAGCTCTGATGCAGTGTCGGGTGCGACTGTCCGTGCCACGTGCTCTCTCCTGTCTGACTAAGTGACGGCTAAGCAAGGGCTGCTGGAGGGAGAGCTTGCCTTCTGCACGGGGAGCAGGCTTGCTCTGGAGTCGGGCTTCACCTCCAGTTGCAGCGGTCTGTTGACGGTGTCTGTTACAGCACATGGACTGTGCCATGAGTGTAAGTGCTTGCAGCACAACAACCTATGATACTGTAGGAAAGGGGTAAGAAAAAGCTACTCAAAGCCCTTGCTTTGTGTGGAAAATCAGCTGTGTGTCTTCTCCACAGCCATATACAGCTCTTAGAGCACTGTAACGGCTTCAGGCGAGCCAGTTCCACAGCCCCATGGATCCCTCGTAGTTACCTATGCGCTGAAGATGCTCAGAATCATCACACGCAGCCTGTTACTTCTCCATGAGGCTTACTGCTTTGACAGAAAATTGTCTTCAGCTTTGCTGTTGTTTGATAGAGGGGTTTTTTCATAAATGCACATTATCTGCATTTTAAAGAACCACCGTGAAGTGCTTTAAGATCTCCTGGCATTTTTTAAGGCAAGGATATGACTGCATTGTAAGAAAACATTTTTCTCAAAGCATCTTGTAGCTGGCTAATTCCTGGGCCCACAGGCAAGTGGTGGCGGAGGCTTGTTCCTTTTAGTCGCTCCAAGGGCAATTGTGAGCCTGGAAAGGAAGGGCTGAAGGGGAAAACCTTGCAAAAAGTGAGGTACAGTTGGAAAAAATCGTAGGTGAATAGAAGGCAAACAGGAAAAATACATCTATAAGGAAATGTAGAGGAAGGAAAGTTAGATATGATAGGATCACAGAGCGTTAGGGATTGGAAGGGACCTCAAAAGATCACCCAGTCCAATCCCCCTGCTACAGCAGGATCCCCTAGATCCAGTCGCGTAGGAACATATCTGGGTGGGTTTTCAATGTCTCCAGAGAAGGAGACTCCACAACCTCCCTGGGAAGCCCCTTCCAGGGCTCCATCACCCTCACCCTGTGGAATGCATAAACAGAGGTGAAAAAAGGGCCAATTGAAGAACTAGAAGCCAAAATACACGATCAATCTCCATGACGATTATTCCAATGGAATGGGGTAAAATCGAGCAGAAAGCTAATACAGCAATTTGACTGTGTGTCTCATGGTTTCCAAGATAGTCAACTCTCTTCTTCTTTTCTTTAAGACTAAACGAATGGAACGTTTGTGTTCTGCTGAACTGGAATCTTTCTGCTCTTTGTAGAAGAGACTTTTTCACACAATACCAAACCAGTCGCATGGAAAGTTAAGAAGGAGAAGTGTTTATAGAAACAGCTCTCCGAATTGGTGAGCTGTTGTAAGTTGCAAGATGAGTAACTGTGTGTATTTTGGGTCTTTTTACATGGGTTTTCATTGCATTACTTATTCGACTCCAAAGGGAAGCACAGCCTCATGTCATCCAATGGATTCTGGTGCTCTTTCTCCAGAACACAATTAAATCACAGCAAAGGTTGCTAGGTGACAGGTGAGAGCAGATGTATAATTAGACATGTCCGAAAAAAGTCAGGAGTGGAAACTTGTGATCACGAAGGAAGGTTGTCGCCATCTGTGCTGACACCAAGTGACCGTCTCATTCAAATGTACCACTCATTAAAGGTCACCGCCAGCTCTGCTTCTGCAGCTGAGCTCTTCCTGCTCTGTGTGGAGCCCATGGAAATAGGGGGGCTTTTAATTAGATGCTGATTTTAGTTTGCTCTGTAAATAACCCTTTGTCTCACGTTCTTCCTAGGCTTTCAGTACGAGCATTCACACGGGTTTGCCCAAGGACAGAGGGTATCGCTGCCCACTGGTATGCGCCAGTCTTTCTACTTGTGTCCGCTCTGTCCAGGCTGCTGGCAGAAGAGCTCTGGTGTGATGCACTCTGTCTGATCCGTCCCCTTAAGATAAATCAGTTCCAAAAGTGAACATTTTGTAATAATTGGTGTTGGAGCCTTGATTCCTGTCCGTGGTCATCTGGGGGCTTCGCCAGCCTTCAAGGCTTTTCTAAGACCATAGAGAGTGGCCTTGCAAGGACGTTGCCCACTTCCCTTAGCACTTTGCTGTGTGCATGGGACACAGGAGGCTGCATGCCTTCAGAGCTCCAGCTGCAAGGAGGTAGCTGCTAAGACAACGTCTGCAGTAGCGCTGTCACAGGCAGGAAGGAGTAAACACACAGTCCAGACAACAAACATTCTGGTTATGAAAGATCCATTGTTCCAGCGTTTGAAAACCCTATTGTGTGAGTGCCCCAGAGCCGTCACAACCTTGTTTCCATGTGCTGAGGGTGTCTTTGCACATCTGTAAAGTGCAGGGATGAGTGTTTATCTCTTATCTGGGTGCTGGGTGTTTTGAGTGTTGCCTGTGTAGCACCTTGGAAATAGAAAGCGCTGCAAACAGCAAGTGCTATCTGTTACTACTGGTGTTGAAATAACTCACGCAGCCAAGCGTGGAGTGGAGCTTCCTGTCTGCCTCAATGATTTGCATTTCTACATGCACTGAAAACGGGATGGTGGTGCTGCAGTATCACTACCTCGGTTTTATAAATCCAACAAGAGCTCCTGTGTGCTGCATTGGTTAGACATGTCATGGCAAGGCTTCAGAAATGTAAACCACTCGGTGTTCTTCCTTTCTTGAGCACCGTGATGGCACCTTTCTGATGGCTTCCTTTGCTGAGCGCGTGATTGTCTCTTTCCAGGTCTCCAAGTAGTCTCAGTTGGATGTATGAGTAACCTTTTATTAACTGATATGCCCCAGTTCTGTAAAATCCACGTACTTGAGAATTTTTGTTTCAGAACAGTGTCCTATAGGATCTGTGCAAAGGACCGAATGGATAAATAATTAAATGGCAAAGTTGCCCACTCCTCTTTATGGGTTCTCTCCAGTAATCTCCTTTCCTCTTGCAAACAATGCCTTTAGAAAGACTTTGTTCCTTTCCCCTTTAATGTTTTTGTCCTGCAGATATTCTGAAATGAGGCTCAATTCATGGGCTGAGTTTAGCTGGAGTAGAGTTGATCCTCCTCGTGCCATTTCTCGCAGGGCTGCGCTTGCGGTGGAGGCTGGAGGGGTGTTGACAGCACCCCAGTGTTCTGGCTGCTGCTGAGCAGGGCTCGCACAGCACCAAGGCTGGGGACTTGTTTCTTCCCGAACGTTTCCCCAGCTGAGGAGGGCTGAGGGCTGTGCCAGGCCAGCTCACCCAGACTGACCGAAGGGTCATTCCATGTCATATGATGTCAGCCAAGGTAGAAAACCAAAGGGAAAAAGGAAGGGGAGGCATTTTGTACTCTGGAGCAACCACTGTGCCTATTGGGCCCTGCTTCCTAGAATGGGAATAATAGCACATTCGATAATAATATCAATTGCTGGCCACTGGAAGAACCAAACAAGCTCTGTGCTGTCCTCATGTATTGATTACCCGAACAAGGTCTGATAGCCAGCTGAGGGCTTCCAAGCAGTACCGAAACACTCAGAGGCAAGTTGGTTGACAAAATTGGAACATGTCCCTGATGAGGAGGGGCTGAGGGAGCTGGGTCTCTTGAGCTTGGAGGAGACCAAGAGGTGACCTCATTAATGTCTGTAAATATGTGAGGGGTGGGTGTCAGGAGGATGGAGCCAGGCTCTGCTCAGTGTCATC
>JAOXOE010000698.1:2565623-2584107 GCA_028565055.1 Phoeniculus purpureus
GCAGGGGGGTTGGACTCGATGATCTCTTGGGTCCCTTCCAACCCCTAACATCCTATGATCCTATGATCCTATGAATGGACAAAAGTAACAGTGGTAGCCATCAGAGAGGTTCTCCTGGTGGCTTCACTCGTCACGAGAGCTGAGATCCAGGGGAGCGTTGAAGGCTTTTGTCAACTGTCGTGCTCAGGACAGAGAGTATGGAGGTTCTTCAGTTGTAAAAACAGCAGAGAGCATCGGGATTGGTCCTGCTCTTCACTTTAACAGGAGCTGTCTTATTCTGCAGGTGGCCTTGTCTTTTGGTCTTCTTATAGAGGGGTGTTAAAAATTAGCAGCCTTCACTGTTAAAGAGAGACACTGGTAAGGAATCTACACTTGTGTTGTTATCTTAATCTATATCGTGTAAATCTTGAGGCATGAAGCTGCTGAAAGTTATCTGATGTGTTCATCAAACCACTAAAGCTTCGGGAAGATTTGGGACTTTGCTCGTGGCTAGCGTGTTGCTTTGTGTCGAGAGATGAGGTGCTGATGGGGGGTGAAAGAGAAGCAGCACTTTGTACTGTTTCGCAGGCGTTCTGAAGTGTCTCTGTGTGAGCTGTGGAGGAGGGCGGTTCTCGGACCTTTGTAGTGGTTTTTAGGTATCAATCTTCACGTTTTTCTGTAATTGTTTTCAAATAACTGCGTAAAAGGGAATTGCCGAAAGGCAGACATCTGCTCATTTGTAGCAAGAGGAACTGTCTACCAGAAGAGACTATTTCAATCCTTCCAGCAGGTTGCTGAGAATGCAGTGCCTTTGGGGGACGGGGGAAGTAAGCTTTTTCACTCACACTGCGCTTACAGTGCTGGGGTTTGGCGTAGCTCTAGCAGTTTGGGCCACATACCCTATTAAACCATGATGAATCAACAGAGTAATGATTTTATTATTCATCCTAGGGTTTCTTTCAGCTGCATTTGTCTGAAAAAGGAACCCCACCATTTCTTTTCACATCTTCCAGACGGCACTTAACTGCTGAGCCATCCCTGGAATTGCAGTCATTCTTATGCCATTAGCTTCAGAGGGGAGGAAATGTGGCAAACGCTTTGTCTTTGGATAATCTTAAAAGCATGTTAAAAATTCTTCCTACTTAGGTGAGGCCTAAAATGGAAGGGTTTTGGTGCCTTCTTTTTAGCACCAAATATTTGCCCTTTTTTCTGTAAATACAGATGAACCAGTAGCCATCCAATTGCCACTAAGCCTTCTCGGCGTTAACAGGCCACTGGTTTTGTTTTGATGTTCAGCTAGCAGCTGACTTTTCTTTGCCAGTATACATCCGCCTGAAGGGCTGTGCTAGAGAGTGTTAGAAATCAAGCCCTTGAGATTGTATTCGGGTGGCTTGTTTGGAAAACCCTTGTTTATAATACTCATCAGATTTGAGATCCCTTCAGGAGTGTTATTTTACCTCGAATCCCTTTACTTCCCCTGATTCCGGAGCGACATGCTAAAGCGAGGGCTTTAATTTGTAAGGAAAATGAATACTCGTGTCACTCCTGTAACCGTAAATAAATGGAGAGATGTATGAATTCTCGAGTTCTTGACAGTTTGCTTATCTGTGTGGGAAAGATAAGCGGACATCAATTTGCCACTTTTAAAGACCATCATTCAATACACTTAGAGCCTTTGCAAAGATGTCACCTAGCCCAGGATTCTGTCCGTGCAGTTTTTCAGTAGTCCTGGCTGGCCAGACTTCACCCGTTGGGCAGATCTTGTATCTTGTGTGCTTGTAGAAGTGTTTCTACTCGGAATAATGCGAATATGGTAAGGCAGAAGTATGCAGTGGAGTGCTTCTGTGAGCCACCCTTCCCATCTCTGGAGACGTTTCAAACCCGCCTGGCCATGTTCCTGTGCGACTGGGTGGAGGGGATCCTGCTCTAGCAGAGGGATTGACCTAGATGATCTTTCGAGGTCCCTTCCAATCCCTAAGGATTCTATGGTTCTGCTGTGGCAGGGGGATTGACTGGATGATGTTTCGAGGTCCCTTCCAATCCCTAAGGATTCTTTGGTTCTGCTGTGGCAGGGGGATTGACTGGATGATCTTTCGAGGTCCTTTCCAGTGCCTGATGTTCTGTGATTCGGGAGGGTCAGGTTCTAAATTTGGTGACCCACTCAGATTGACAGAAAGTGACTCTGCATATTGCCTCTTCTGTTTGGGGTAAAAACCAAAAAGAGACAAAGAGAAGCCTTTGCAGTTAAATTATGTGTTGGTTTAATGCAAACGTCAGCAATTTGGAGAGAATATGTATTATTCTAATAAATAAGACTGAATTTTCAACCATCTACTACTGAAGTGTTACTTCTGTCTTTAGGCTCAGGGTATTAAGACTCCAGCGAGTCTTAGTGTACTCTCGAGAGGGTTTCTTTTTGCTCTGTGCTGACCTCTGTAGTTTGCCTATATGATTCTGTTACTGTATTGTAAAGCTTTTTTCATTTGCTGAGAGGATATTGGTTTGGAATCTTTTTTTTAATGCATTTAAGGTAGAAAAGCAAAGCCAAATGATGCCTTTGAATAGTTAAACCGTACAAGAAAACGCCATCATATTTTTTTAAGATGCTTTTGCATATTATGAACAGGGATATATTATTTTCATATGGCTAAAGAAGCTGTAAAAGACATGCACTCTTCAAAATTAGAACCTAAATGTCAAGCACGTACAATTTTCTCTCTGTCTTGATTTTTGTGCTTATTAACAATTGACAGCATCACTTATTAAGCTTTCTTAGACAAACATCTTCAGTTGCAAAATAAGATGGAAGACAGTCATTGTACACGTGCAATTGATAGAGAAAATACTAAATCTTAAAATTCTGCGCTGAACTCTTGCCGTTTCCGTACCAGTAGATGCAGTCAGGGAAACAGACTTGCCAGCTTCTGCATTCCAGCTCCACGTCAGATCAGTTCTCTGAGCAAATGGCAGGATGATGCTAAAGTTGGAGAATTCTTTGGTGTTCATAGCCTAAAAGCAATGGAAGTATTAGCTTGGGCTGCCGTTTCTGCCTTTCCCCAGATGACTACTCCACAAAGGTTCTTTGCTTAAATCTCTCTCGAGTTAACCGGGGTAGAATTGCTGGCATGCCTAAATTGCAAAGCAGAGGAGAGTAGCACTATTGGTCTGATCGTTAGAGTAGCGATCTGTGGCGCTGTATTGAGGACACTGGTTTCTTCTGCGTTAGTAGTTTTTAACTGAGAACCTTTCCCAATTAATGCATTTTAGTTACGTTATGCTTTGTTGTAGATGGTTTATACACGTTATCATTAAGTGCTTTTGGTACAAATGCTCGGTAGATGCATGCTCCTGTTGTTAGTTATGCGCTGCTCTGAATGCCATTAGTAAGGAGTGCATAGGTGATGAGAGGGTCTTGGGAGAAGGAACTGAACTTGTAAAATACGCTTTCCCTGGAGCAAACCCGAAGGTGTTTCACCGAACATTACGCTGAACAGACAACAGGTGTTTCGTATTTTGAAGAGGTGAGTTACACAGGATAAGAATCATGCCACATGTAAATAATTTCTTCTCCCCTAAAAAGGCTAGAAGTAATCTTTGACGTAAGTCAAAAGCTCTCTAGCACTTCTGGGAGAATAGTCCAGGTGAAAGACGATTATTGTGTGCAGGGCAAGCTGTAATAAAAACTGTCAGTTCTGTCAACCCTTCTGTCTCAGGTCTATAGAGGATTAAAAGGATATTGAACATCATGTAACAGCTGTCTTGTACCTGAAAGGGATCACTGTTGTGGGGAACATAAACCTACCCGCTACAGAAACTCCATAAGGCTGGGTGTGGCTGAGCCACAAGTGCCTGGTTTGGCAGATTAAGTGCTGCTTTCAAGGACTTGTAGGAACACAGTCTGAGTTTTAAATAGGTGTCAAAGGGATTTAACCCAGGGCAAAACTAACCAATTAATTTAGTTAATGTGCTAAAGGGTTGAAACAACCAAATCAAGGCGATTCAAAAAACTGCTCATAGATTGCAGGCAAACAGAAAGCAAATTTGATTTTGGGGAAAACAACAAGCCATGTTTACCTCACCCCACATAAAAACCTCACATAAAGAATTCATAGAATCACAGAGGCTGGAAAAGAGCTCTAAGGTCATCAAGCCCAACCTATGAGCTAACATCACCACAATTGGCTAGACCATGGCACTAAGAGCCACATCGAGTCTTGTCTCAAACACCTCCAGGGATGGTGACTCCACCACCTTCCTGGGAAGTCTATTTCAGTGTCTCATTGTCTCATCACCCTTTCCATGAGGAAGGGCTTCCTAACATCTAACCTAAACCTTCCCTGGTGCCGCTTCAGGCCATGCCCTCTCATCCTGTCACTAGTTGCCTGGGTGGAGTGCCTGACCCCACCTGTCTACTGCTTCCCTTCAGATGGCTACAGAGAGTGGTAAGTCGCCCCTCGTGTCTCCTCTTCTTGATGCCAAACAACCCCAGACATTGGGTCGTGCTTTTCTTTGTCAACGTTATTTGTGAAAATGGAGCTATGCTGAAAAGTGATAAAAACTTAAAGGCCAGAGAAGTAGAGAAGTTTCAGATGAATGAGGAGAAAAAGACTAGAGAAAACAGGGAGACAGTCGGGCAGATGGGAAGGGGAGAGTTCCTGCACTCAAGGGGGATTCAGAAGCAGATGAGAAAAGAAGAATTATGGTCATGTAGAGCACCAAAGAAGAAAAGAGAAAGATGAGTCATTGATGAATGGCATGATTTGGACTCTATGTCCATATGATTCACTACCTCTTAAGTGTCTGAAAATAACCTTGTCTGTAAGTGCCATTATTCTGCGCTAGGGTAGGAGGTTTTTGTGTGTCAGGACCGACTTCCAACTCTGAGCATTTCTTCCTTTCAGTAAAAAGCACCTCCCTTCCACCTCCTGTAGCTGCAGCAGAAATGGCACATCTGTCTCTAATCCTGCAGAGTGTCTCTATTCCAAATTTCTTTCCTCTGGTCATTTCAACTTGCCAACACAGAAGTCATCCCGTTTTCAGTTGGTCTGCAGAAGGCTCGTGGTACTCCTAGGTGATTGAAAAGACAATAGCGAAGGCATGGGAGAGCGCCTTCATTCTTCAGAAATGAACTAGTTTTGCCAGGTTACGCGATGCTGAACGCTTTGTTTCGGATGATTCCTGTGCCTTTCTAACAGGCTGGGCATCTGTCCTGGCGGTGTTAGATGTTGAGGGCCATGGTACGTGCTTGCTTGTGCCGTCTGTGTTCACTGCCTTTCATACAGCTTCTGCCCCTTTTGTGTTCAAAAGCATTTCTCTGTGATTGTTTCTCCCATGGTCCAAACTTACATCTTCGTAGTTAATTCTAATTTCCAAATACTTGGTTTTCTTTGTTACGCGGCACAAACACAGCAGAGTTCTTAGCCTTGCGGGAGAGAGCCCCTTCTTGTTTCTTGACTTCGAATGAGAACCACTGTTCCTCTGCTGTTCCTTTGTCTTGGGTGCTCATCAAACCCTTATATCAACTGTTACTGTCTTTTGTACTTAAACCTGGCAACCACGCGTTTATAACCCTTTCCTGCTCTTCCTCCCATTGTGAAATGTCATTAACGGGAAGACAAAAGGACGTGGGATTTTTTGTGTGATTCTTGGGTTTGGGTGTTGTGTTGGGTTTTTTTTTTAATAAAGACAAAAATCACAGCAAGTTTTTTTCCAAGCTGCCAGCAGTAGGATCTGACCGAGGACTTTCCATTGCAGTAGTGGATCTTTATACTCTTCTAAATGAGCGAGTGTATATTCAAATATCTGTTTAGATTTTCCCTTGACCCTGATCAGGTTCAGCAAGATTAAATGCTACAGGAAGGCCAGATTTTGCGAGGTGAGCCAGAAGTGGTTAAAGGATTGAGCCTTGACAGAAAGATGTGATGCTCTTCACTTCAGCTGTCAAAGGCACTGGGCATCCAACTTGAGCGATTTACGTTTATTTGGAATGTATAGATTGCTTTCTTTACTACCTGTGGCTTTCTTATTCCACTCTTTAATGCCCCAAACTCGGAGATGATAGAACTGTGCAAGATACTCAAAACCAAGAAGGGCCTTGGTATCAGAACTGGGTCTTCTGTGCAAACTGGCCTCTGATTTATTGGGTGGAATAATCTCTGCCGTCCTCTTAAAATTCAGTGACCAAGTAACCTGTGCACAGATTGTCTTTATGGGACCTGTGTAAAACTCTTACGATGTCTGTGCTGTTTCTCTGAGTAGTGGATGAAGTGTAAGGAACTTCTACAGGTAGTAGAGCCAGAAGTCTCTTATTCAAAATTAATGTTAATATCCAATAGAAACCCACGTCAATAGATCAGGATTTAGTCTGCGTCCATGGTTCTCTTTGCCACCATAATCATGAGAAAGGGTCATTTGGCTTGTATCGTTGATATATGAAAATGTGGTGGGTTATCAGCAATGATACGCTGTGGACTATTAGTCCAGATTATCTGTTTCACCCCTGGCCGTCCAGCGTGCGTGTGACTGCACTTCAAGTAATACTGCCGCTGGTCAGCCAGTAATTTGCTGCAGTTTTAGGTAACATAACAAAATTGCCCTTCTCGGCTTAGAAGCCAGAACGTGTTAAGGTCTAGACGTAGTAACGAGAGTATCTGTTGGCCAGATGTTTTAGCTTTACAACAAAATGCTGGCTAATATTTTAACAGTTAAACCATTGAGAATGAGTGGTGGCTATGGCTCTCTTTTCTCTTTTTCTTCTGTGCACAAGAGTAGACAACTGGTTTCTGGTATAATTTTTCCCTAAGGCAAAGATTTTGGTACAGAGATTTGTAACTCTCCTGTCCTCTGCTTTCCTCATTTGCTTCTTTTCTGTTCTTTTAATGCATAGGGGAACCTCATGGTTGCTCACGTCCTTTCCCCGGTGGGTAGAATGGGTTCCAGAAACATGCAACTTTTCTTTGCCTATTCCTTTGGTTTTCATTACATTGCAAAAACATTCAGTGCTCCTGAAGGGCCTTTTCCTTATATGGACTGCAGATCTTTGCTGTGGGGTTTTGTCAGTAGCACCCAATTCTATACCATAGACACAGACCTGAGAGAATGTTGGGCTACTCTGTTGTTTTCCTTTGCCTATGTTATTTTATGCCTGAGACTTGCAAGTGTGTTCACCTGAAACACCAAATAATTTTGGAGCCGTAACATGTAAAAAATAAGTGAAGGATTTGAAGTTCGCTGGGGATACATATGGATAATTTCACACTGCTCAGCAAGAGATGTAAATGTTTTTTTTAGATGTGTGGGAAATGTGGATTTCTGTCATTATATGTCCATAAAGCTATGCCAGATGATAATATTTGCATAGATATTTATGTAAATGTGCTCTGCTTGCTTAGAATTTCTAGGGGCTTTATAGCTAACTGAAGGTATCATTTCACAATGCGATTGAGTTGGTCCAACAGCAAAGTCATTCCACAGTGGGAAGTGTTATTGCTTCTCTTTGAGTCCCACATTTTGGGGGTTAGCAGTGTGAAAACAATGGTATTGCCTGTTAGGTGGAAATCCATATTCACGTGCAGTCAACACGGTGTCGTTTCAGGTTCGGCATAGCCTGTGCATTTCTAACGCAGATGCAGTTCCATGAAGAGAGAGTGGAAAAACTGAGAGGTGTTTGCTGTTGTTTGGCAGGATTTTTCATGTATTTTTACTAAACAATACTGAGAGACATCCTCTGAGATCAGCGTGGGTCAGGTCTTGTGTAGTGCTCTAGATTTGCAGTGTAGTCCGGAATAGTGTGACTGCTGAAAACCGTGGCTGTTTGGGGGTTTTAGTGTGTGTTTTTAAGTGTGTAGGGCTTTATTTGAATCTGGGAGGTGCTAGTAGGTGAGCTGAAGAAACGCAGGGTAAACGTCTAGTTTGTTTACGTTAGTTTGAACTAAAGACCTAGTAATCAAATAACCTTGTAAAATGAAAGGTAAGGTTTCACAGGGTGGGAGGACATTCACAGGCAAGGAGAGAAGCGTAATACTTAATGTGTCACCATGTAGAGACATGCACGTGGAATTGAGGCTCACGGTAATTGTTGGTGTGTTCCCTTAAGCACCGTATTTTGCTTGCGATTTTTGAAAGGATCAATCACTTGCAGCGATTTACGTAACAACTTTCTGGTGGGTGATTCTGCTGTTTTATTGATGCTTTTTGTCCGCTTTGCCAGAACGCAGTGTCTTTGCGCACTCTGTAATATCTATTACGGCATGGTCAAAGGACAATTTATTGTCAGACAGAAAAATAGGTCGACACTAATGTCACTTGATGCTCAACCCCCCAAGTTTAATAAAACACCTCAGCAGCGTGCCTTCTGCACAGCGCTTGGTGTTGGGTTAGGACTACAGTACCTTACAGTACCTAGCGGTAGTGGGAGTGTAATTACTGAGCTGTCAAGGTGATAAGTGGGATTAATGGCAGCCCGGTGCACTTTAGTCTGCAGAGTGCTCGGAGAATCAGAAGATGGTATTATTATAAGAGAAAGTCTGGACTAGCATATTCACGGCGTCCCTCCCCTCCTCCCCAAGGCTCACAGCCAAGGTTGCGTTGCTCCCCCTGCCACAATAGCTGACATTCTCAACAGCTGCTATTCGTGAAACAGCTCAAAAATCAAAAAGGAAATAATTTGAAGAAGCCACAATGGGTAATCTGTACACTGCTTCTCCTGCTAGCTGCTCTTCTAGTCATTTCTGACGCGAGATTGTCCTATATATATAATTCCCAGAAAGATGTTTTATGTGGAGCACAGTTCTTTTTGGTCTTGGATACAGGACTGTTGAGTTTTAAAGGAAACCTCAGTCAGGAAAGTGAGGAGCAGAAAGTCATAATGGAATTGCTGCCTTTTCTCAATTTCTGATACTCCATTTCTGCTGTTTCTTACTGCCTACGCAAGCAAAATGATCCTCCCAGTCCTCATAGCAATGCGTTTTGCACAGCGTATCCCCTAAAACTTTGCTGTTTTTCAGTCTGCTTAGAATGCTAAAAGCATCCTCTGGACTCGGGGCTCTGGCCACATCAACCCTTCGAGGTCCCCACTAGCCTGCCTGTGTGTGTTAAGGCATTCATAACGGGTGCCTGTCAGTGGGTAGTGCTAGGCGAGTGGTGTATTTAGCTGCGACAGCTGAGTTTGCCAGAGCCCTCTGACATCCTGACTAGGTGAACTGGTAACCCAGTACAGCGTTGGACCTGCGCATGGCTTTGTCAGATTTCCCGAGAGACCTGTTTTGCTGTATATATTTCCTCTGGGACCTTTTCCCATGAGTAGTTCCACTAGAAAATCAAAGCGGCCGCCACAACATTGTGCCTTCAAATTTGGCTGTGGTGTCTGCAGCACCCAGCCAGATGACAAGGCACAGGTAGCCGAAAGACTAGTGGATTGTAACGGCCTTTCTCTTTTTATTCCACCCTTAATTAATTAAAAACACCCCAACCAAACAAAGAACCAAAAGCAGTGCGTGTGACTGTCAAAGCCAGACTGGATTTTCAGTGCCGGCGTTTTACTGCCGTTGTAGTACGCCCTTTGTGGAAATACCGTTGTTGCTCTTGGATGTCTAACTCTCCAACATGCAGACTTCCATTCGCAGTGACAGTTCCAGAACTTTGTTAATAAATCCACAACAGAAATGTTTTATGGAAGAGTGAAACGGTCTGAAGTTTAGTGGTAGTGGATACCAGGAAGAAAGTCGCCTCTGTGTAATTAAGGTTGTACTTAGATGTGCGTAGTCGGTGTGTTTGGAACTGCACCCTACTGCCTGCCTTTGTAAGGCAGAGCCACTCAGTGTTGGACGCAAGTCGATAATGATCGTGTAGTGCTGTGAGATTTTGAACAGACACGGTACGGAAACACTCTACGTGACTCCTTGGTGGCTTCTTCTGCGACCGTGCTGACTTGAAACTGTATGCTACTGGCAGCATTTGTGTTCCATGTCCCCTTGACACGTTTCCTTTCATTCCCGTAGATGCCTGAAGTGTGCAGATGCCCCCTGTCAGAAGAGCTGCCCAACTAACCTGGACATCAAGTCGTTCATCACGAGTATTGCAAACAAGGTAAAATCAGGCTTGCGGGAGTACGTGGACACAGATTACAGCAGTTCCTCGCACGGCTGTTCGTGACATTGCATTTCAGAGTCTGTCTTTGTAAAGTCTTAAAAACGTTGTGTTTGCAACAGATGCTTTAAAGTTCAACACTCAGCTAATTTTAAACGATTTTTGCTGCTGTTCTGTGCCCACACTTTTTCAATGGTTTTCAAGGATAATGATATCCAAAAACCTTGAGCGTTAGCATGTCTATTTAACGTCGCTGCTAATGGAGGTAGTAGGGTTGCAAACCTTTTATTGCATTAAAGACTTTTTGGCTGTGTTTTGTTTTTTAAAGTGATTCCAGTTAAATTTGGGGCAGAAATTTGGCACGAAGTATGTCATCTCGTTGAATGTTTCCTTGTAGCTCGTAGTAAGTGCTCTGGTTAACGCAAATGTAGTCAGTCATTTAGACTGCACGTGAAAAACTAGAGGAACAAATGGAGCCACTCTTTGGAGGTACTGTACCTTTTCCTTTCCTAATGGACTATTATACTACAATCACAGAGAAATCTTAAAAACATTATTTTGATTTGTGGTTTACAAATGACTTCTAACAGTCAGAAGCAGAAATAAATAAAGCTGACTGCAAAGTTGACGTGACAAGATTCATTAGGCTGTCTGGGATAGCCTAAGGATGGCTGGATATTGATTGCCCCATACCTTTTAAAACTTCCCGTCTGTGGATTCATTAGCTGCCATGTGATTTATTTGTCTGTGTGAGCCCAACTAGACTCATAATCTACTGGGGGTGCTGCAAAGATTTTTTTAAAGATTTCATGCTTTAACGTGTTTGCTGATAGATGCAGCTGAAGGGGCCAGCGCAGGTAAAGCTGTAGTTTAACAAGCAGCAGCAGCGCTTCTGTGTGTGAGTTAACTGCCACTTCCCTTTTCAAGGTGTCTTGTTCGGAGAAGACACCAGTAAATTCCATACCTTAACAAGAAACATTAGGGTAAAAGGAGACATTAAGACACATGTGGCAGTGATAACATAGCTCTGTGTGGATGCAGTTCACAGTCATTGGCTTTGTGCCCAGCATTTGCGTATAGACGGCTTTCCTGGGTGGTGGGTACCATGCTGCACCAGCCTTTCTGTTTGTGAATGTAGGCTTCTGTTTGCATCCCTGGTGCAGGGTGTGGCCTTTTGCTTACCAGCCCTTCCAGGCATCCTGGTGCTGGAAAACAGCAGAGAAGGTACAAGTCTCCCATCGCGCTGGTGTGCATTTCCTTGCCCCAGCTCTAGTGCTTTAAAAACAGACAGAAAACCAAAGCGAACCAAAACTAGCCACCCGAAGACCTAGAAAAAGAAAAGCCTACAGCCAGATGTGCTTAGCAAATAGCCAAAGTTACAGGCTGAGAAGGAAGTCCTCATATTTGTGGTCTCCGTGTCAGTAGCCATGCCTCTTGTAATTCATGTTCCAAGTGACTTCTAAGGGAGGTGAACAGTGTATAAAGGGACCCCAACCGTGACTTGCTGGCTGCAGTCTGCTAGGCTGAATTTGTCTTCTGCTGGATAAGTTTCTGGTGCCTTTGCAAGAAAATGGTTCAATTACAAGAAATCCTGTTTTCAGAAAAAGTGACATAAACCCCTTCTGGTTTCTTTGATTAGAAGGACTTTCCTTCAGGCATAGATGCGTGCTACTCCTTTGACACTACTGCACCCCGACCCTTACTGCTTTCTGACGGGCAAG
The DNA here is from genome assembly GCA_028565055.1 of Phoeniculus purpureus. Lineage (NCBI taxonomy): Eukaryota > Metazoa > Chordata > Aves > Bucerotiformes > Phoeniculidae > Phoeniculus > Phoeniculus purpureus. The sequence continues at coordinate 2,577,410 of JAOXOE010000698.1, forward strand.
CCATAGTTACATCCGTTGGAAGAAGAAGAAGAGTTATTTATGTCTGTGGTGGAAGCTGAGAGAGGGCACTGGAAGCTGAAATTATTCACCAGCAGTCATGTGACAGCCCACTGCCGTGGGCACTCCTGCGCATCCTCTGCCCTCTTTAACTCTGCTGCTGTGGTGGTTGGGGCAGCTGCACCACACACTTTTAGAGCAGAAATCAACGGCAGCATGCCTTCGACAGCCTCGCTGAAATCTCCTCGCTTAAAATTAGGAAGTTGATAAGGGAACCAGTGAGTGATTTTTCTCTTTGCTGTGCATTTTCCTGAACTTCTGCTGAAATGATGCAGATACCATTCAGCGGTATCGACTTGCTGAATCTTTCTGTGGTGTTGTCAGAAAAGCATTTACTCGGCATTATCAGGGATGTTCTACGTGTCGATGAAAATGCTTTTCCAAATGAATCTTTTTTCCCCTGTAAATAAACTTTTTAAATCCAAAAGCTCATAAATATATCTGGGACCTTCTAGAGGAAATAAATCAGTGTAGAACATTCACATACTTGAAATGCAGGAAGTTGGGGTACACTTCACAGGGTTACTGAAGTCCTAGTCCTGCATCATCGCTCTCTGGAGACTGTCCCTTCAGCGGGTTACCTGTGGACTTGTTTAGAGGAGATTCAGCCCAGCACAGCCCTTGTCCTCATCCCCGTGTAAGCAGTGAGCAGTACTGCGTGCAGGTATTTATTTAAATATGATTCATTATTAACAGAGAGTATTTAGACAGCAGTGTACTAAGAACGAATTACTCTGTCAGGTATTTAAGAGTGTGTAGTTTGTTTTGTTGGAAGACTGCTCTAGCAGTTGTAAAAGGTCAGGGATTCTTGTTCCCTTAAGCCTGAGGCTTTTTAGATATTTACAGGCCACGTACAGTGTGGCCGCTCTGCCGTTAGACCCGAGCTCGAGAGTAGAAGAGGGACGGGGAGGAGGGTTTGTTGTTGGGTTGAGAGGGTAATTGAATTGCCAGACTCAATGAGCCCTGAGCCGCCTCGAGAAGAAGGGTGTTGCTTATGCTGCACTGTGTTAGCTCCTGAGGCTTAGTGGAGTTTGGGCCACAGCCTGCGTTCTCTTCTTCCGTACGAACTGGATTACAGCTCTGCCTCATATAAACACACAGAGTCTTCGACTGTGTCTTCCTAGTCAGTGGTTCTTGGCTCATGCAGACAGCTTGCAACTGCGCCCCTTCAGACACCACGTTTCTAATTCACCGTCCCCACGTTACTACTCTCGTTCCTGAACGCCAGCCGATGGCATACAGAGGCTGTGGCTTCTAGCTGCTCTCTCCAAGTATGGTCTTCATGTTGCAAAGTCTGTTTGTAGATTTGTTTTGTGTCTCACAAGTGTATCTCAGTTATTTATTTCTTTAAGGAGAAACAAAACAAACCCACAACAAGCCAGGAAACAAAAAATTGTTGAGCTGCTGCAGCTGAAAGCTTTGCCCTCCTACCCTCGAGTGAGTGCCGAGAATGGTTTTGGGGTTTGATGTGCTCCTTTCCCTGTGCCAATACGTCAGAGCAAGAAGGGTCAAATGGAGCTCCAGTGCTCACCGTTCTTTAAGGCCGGCACAAGCAGCAGAAAATCCTGCAGCTTCCAAGAAGCATCTCTTAGTCTGAGTACTTGCAGCCCGTCCAGCTTTCCTCTTGCTAAGCAGCTGTGAGCACCACAAGCTGCCCATTAGATAGCAACAGCTGCTCGCATGCTCTCCCTGTGTCATGTTCACTGAGAGTGTCTTGGAGCCTTTTGTTATTGGGCACCTCTATGGCTCAGTAGGTACCTTGGAAAGCAACTGTTGGTGCAGTTTAGGTTACATGGTGCAGGCTAAGCCTCTGTGGTCTGAGTCTACAATGAAGAGCCGGGTGTGCAGAAGTAACTTGTGCTCTTGGCGCTCAGAAATCGCCCTGTGTCACTGCAGCCCTCTTCTCACGTTGTCATCGCCAGTCTTGCAGTACCGCAGCAATTCCTGACACTGATTCAGCAAGTCCCTCCTTGCCCAGAAACACTTCCTATTTCCATAGCCCTTAATAATAAAGTGTTCCGAGTTCACACATCAACCTTTTTCTGCTAGACTGCAAGTCTTGTGCTGGGCAACCTTTGAAATACCTGAAAGAAGCACTTAGCTCACGCTTCCCTTGGGCTGAAAGGTTGTCCCTGGACTGTGCGCAACGATGGTGGGAAAACAGAGGAGAGGAGTGAATGCCAGGAACAACGTGAGGAAACCTGCGGGACGTAAGATTAAGGGTTTGGTAGGAGTTTGGAGGAATATTTAGGTTTAAATGAAACTGAAAGAAACGTTTGGGTTTTTATTCGAGGGAGAAACGTGGACAAGAATTAACTGGAAGACAGGGATGGATACCAAGGGATGAGGGTGAATCTGAAGGTTGCGCAGTTGAGGAAGTAGAGTTGTTTGTGGTAATATACTGAAAATGAGAAAGAAGCAAAAGTGGAGACAAAAAGCTGTGGGATCATTAAGAGAAAGTGAAATGAAGACTGTAGGAGAGAAGGGGCGGTTGGAGACACGGGATTATGACAGGTGAGAGAAATGAATGGTGGTTTTCCTGTGCCGAGGAACTCTGACTAAATTAACAAAGGACATCTCTGACATCGCAAAGGCTGTGGCGAATCATGAGTCACAGTTCATATGTAAAATACGGTTAATACAATGAAGGACTGTGGAAGTCAGGAGGCTGCTGGATGATTGGTAATAATTATATACAGATAAGCATCACAATGGATCGTTACGTGCTGCTTTGAGGCCCCACTTTTTTGAAAGTGCTGCTTTATTCAGCTGTCTCTGAAAATCTTTGCGTACCTCAGGTCACTAAAAAAAGTAATTAAAAGAAAAACCAGTAATATTGTTAAATTGATGCATTTGAAACGCTGACTGTTCTGGAGATGTCTGTTTGTACTTAGTGTAATGGAATGGCTGACAGCTGGTTTCAGTTGCCACAGAGTAATTATGTAGAATAGACTTCTGCGATGACACTGTGTCAATTAAGGAATCTCTCACATTCTAGACTACAAAGGACAAAATGACAGTACAAGATATTTCCTCCATCCTTCTTCATAAAAAGATAGTGACACTGTGTGAAATTACAGTCCTGCTATGATGACACAAGTCAAACGATGTGAAAGATTTCTGGACTGATTAAAAATCATCAGCATTATAATATAGAATGTGTATGATTTGATAAGTTGCTGTTATGTTTGGTTCATTCTTCTTCAGAAGGTATTTGGGGGGGACTGACAGACTGGGGGTGTTCCTTGTTATATTTGAACCGGTGTGTGTCAGCGTGGAAATGCTACTTATATAACAGCGCGCTTTAAATAGTGGCTCGATGGGATGCGAACGTGTTTTAATCCAATCCATCTTGAGTAAATCTTAAAGCCACCACAGAACATCGACTACAATGGAAGGGGGGTGGTATTTTCCCGTGTTTTTGTTATATCTTCCTTTCCTTTTTTTAGACTGGATGTAGATGAAAAGGGATTGACCAGTGTTTTCTTCTTCTCTTTTCAAGTGTTCGCCCTGTCCTATAAATCCAGATGAAGTCGATGTTTTCATTTTGATTACACAAAGAATAATGCTGCAAACTCTCTTTTTGGGAGAAAACTGACGCGGGATAGATTTCTGCAACAAGCTCTTGGCATGAATTTAAAGAAAAAACATGCTATGAGCATTTCCTCATAGTAAACGCAGTGTCTCCTGGCCTCAGTATTGATCCCGTGGGTTTTGATGGTTAGGGGTTGTTTTTTTAAAGTACAAATCGGTCTCATTTGCATGCAAATTATGTAATGCTTCCAAATGATACCCGTGGAGATCCTTCTCTGCCTGGTTTCCAGTGGTAATCGACGTCTGTTTAAGGCTTGTTTTTGTTCCTTGTGCTAGCAATGTAGTGTTTATCGACGTTTTGATGCAGGAAACCACAAAACATCCCATCTAGTTAGATTAATTTATTTCTAAGGGCAGGTACAAGAAGAAAAATTCTATGAAGAAGGGCACAAGCAGACATTTATCTCATTTAAAATAAAATCAGAAACATCCTAGTTTTAGACTTACTTCCTCACCGTGAAGAAATTCCTTCTCCTATTGATGTGGAACCTCCAGCTGACATCCATTGCCCCTTGTCCTATCACTAGATGATGTTGACAAGAGCCTGCTCAGCAGCAGTTGGCCCTACACCCATTTAGCCACAGCGTCCTCCTTAGCAAACCCTGGCGTCACGTTCTCGGATACGTTTCCCTAGATATCCCCTTGGTCAGCTGTGCCCTCGCCCACAGCTGCACTGACCCTGGTCCCATCTGTCTCAGTTCACTAACAGCTTTAGCATCTGCTGGCTTTCCGTAGCATGGCTGCGCTCACAGTCTGGGTTGAGCTCACAAAACAAGTGCAAATGTGCCGCCTGTGTTGACCGTGCCCGTGGCGACGTGGCTGGGTTGTGAGAACGCACCGTGCAGACGCGCAATGAAAGCCATTCGCGCAGGGGTGGTTTAGCGGTTTGCGTTCGAGCCGTACCGAGCGGCCGAGCGTGTTGGTTGTAATGTTCGAAAAACTTTTTGTCTTTGCGTTAGCAAGAAGCGCCCGCACTACTGGTTGGCACTTACGCCTTTAGAGCGGGGAAAAGGAACTGCTGGATGCAGTTGCCTGGGGGACAGATTCTAGTGCCACTTACCGTCCCGTTAGGGTATCTGAGCTGGTCTCTCAGTGCTGCTTCAGAAAGATGTGGGTTTTCTGCATTGACTGACAGTCTGAGTGCGTCAGGGGCATCTCCAGTGTGACTAGCCTCCAGTGCTGTGCTGCTGCATTGAGCTTACCGTGTCTTTACTAGATGTTTTCAGCAGCTCTAGCAACCTGTGGCGTATCAGAACACCTGGGAGGAGGGCAAAGTGTTTGGTAATACAAACAATTTCCATTTAACTAATGCTCCCTTATGTTGGGATCACTGAGAACTGGGGATGACGAGTGACTGACTGGTCACCACAGGCAAAATTGTTGGAAGTTCTCCCAGAACAGTTGTGTAAAGGGATTGGCTCTTCAGGCAGCAGTAGAATTTGAATGGATTGGAATTGTCACTAAGACCAGACTGAAGATGCTTCCGACTGTTTTGCAAGCTAAAAGGGCAAGTTTTGGCTTTTGCATAGTCAGCATTAATGCCAGCTTCCTTTCCCTCGTGAATCTGTGTAACGTGTTTCATGTAAATGGCGTTGTTAGTTCATATGTTCATATATCATCGTGCCAGCTTGTTTTCTATTTCCTCTTCAGTACTGGGAGTTTTCCTTCCTTGCTAAGTGACCCTTTCTTATCTTCTTTTCTCTTTTTCTTTCAGAACTACTATGGAGCTGCCAAGATGATTCTTTCTGACAACCCGCTTGGCCTGACCTGTGGAATGGTGTGTCCGACATCAGATCTTTGTGTTGGTGGCTGCAATTTGTATGCCACTGAGGAGGGACCAATTAATATCGGAGGCTTGCAGCAGTTTGCTACTGAGGTAGGTGGAACTTGCAAATCTGTTGAATTCTTTGTACGTACCAATGAGTACTGTCAAAATGAGATTTTAGTGCACTGGCCTGAGTCGGGACAGGATGGACCAAGGCTCTTAACTGCTTAGTGAGACTAGAGACGCTGACCCGTGTTGGTTCTAGGTGTATATTCAATAGTTAGGCTCTGTCAGTCAAAAGGCAATTTTACTGGCTTGTCTTGTAATGACTTGTGTTCCTTACGTGTACAAACTTAGTATTTATTGCAAAACAGAGTGCTTTTCATCAGGAAAAAAGCCTAACCACAACCCAAATAAGCCCCACCGCTTCCTCCTTAAAAAGATGAAGCAGTTGTCGAGAAGAGGATAAATATAATGGTGAAATACTACTGTTTGGGCAGCGAATGCAAGTAATAGCTGTTAAAACTGGATTTGTGTCTCCTTTTGGCTCGAATGCTGTGATTAATAGAGAGGAATTACGGCGTGATAGATAATGCTAAATATCTGTCATTTTTCTTCAAAAATCTTTGGAAATCTATTAAAAAAGCTCCTGCTAGCACAGTGATTGATAGGAAAGCTGCAGAGAGGATGAATAGCTCCAAACGGCTTTGGTCCTAATGCTGCGAGTTAAGGTGGTATTAGTGTCCAGAGTTCTAATGAACTCAAATGGTTTTACAGTTCTGGTTAGCACCCTAATCAAAATATCATTTCACCACGTTTTGTTCATACTTTTATAGTGTCCTGAAAACTTAAAGACTCATAGTTAATAACTTTCAGATCTTCCAAAAGGGTAAGAAGGTGGACCCAGGGAACTATAGACCAGGTCAGCCTCACCTCCATCCCAGGGAAGGTGATGGAACAATTTATCCTTGGTGCTGCCTCTAGGCACAGCAAGGACAGGAGGGTCCTTAGGGACAGTCAGCATGGCTTCACCAAGGGGAAGTCTTGCTTGACCAACCTGATAGCCTTTTATGAGGGCATAATTGGGTGGATAGGTGATGGCAAGGCAGTGGATGTCTTCTCTTTTGACATCAGTAAGGCATTTGACACAGTCTCCCACAGCATCCTCGCAGCCATACTGAGGCAGTGTGGTCTAGACGATCGACTAGTGAGGTGGATCGTGAACTGGCTGCAGGATAGAAGCCAGAGAGTAGTGGTCAGTGGGACAGAGTCTAGTTGGAGG
>JAOXOE010000698.1:2584207-2594630 GCA_028565055.1 Phoeniculus purpureus
AGCAAACTTGCTGAGGGTGCACTCAATGCCTCTGTCCATGTCACCGACAAAGATGTTGAACAAGACTGGCCCCAGGATGGATCCCTGAGGGACTCTGCTTGTCACTGGACTCCACTTGGACATGGACCCATCGACAGGCACTCTTTGGGTGCGGCCATCAAGCCAGTTCCTTAAAATACCTGTGAGGATGACGGTCTTTGCCTTTATTATTCCCTCTTCTTGCTTTGCTTGTTTGTTTTGCTTGGGGGGGGTGTGTGTGTGCTTTCTTTGTGACTGGTCATCTGTAAATGGGTGTAAATCTTCAGCGCCCCTACATGGAAGGTGCTTCAAAGTGAAGACTTGTGGAGCTTTCAGCATTTTCGAGAGGATGGGTTTCCTGTAGCGATGTTCCCCGTGTAGGTTGTAGCCTTCTGCAATACGTGACTCAGCAGAGTTCTTCGTTTACCTATGAGGGAGCTAACAGCTCTCCGATGAGAGACCTTTGCTAGAGACGGGAGCCTTGGGGTGGCCGGGGGAGCCTTGGGATGGCAAAGGTAGTGTTTCTGTTCCAAGGGCTGTGTAGAAGGTTGTCATGATCCCGTGCTGTCCAGACAACAGCAAGCACTTTGCTGTCTCTGAAGTTGATGTTCCAGCTATTTTTGATGGTGCATGAGCCGTTCTCCGAAGCAGCTCTTGACTGTGAAGTGTGACAGATACTGTGCGGTGCTGCAATGCTTTTAATTGCAGTCACTATTACCTGCTCGTCCTTAGTTCCTTTTATGGAGGTAAAGAAAATAACTGACCTATAAAAGTATTCGACAGTCTCACTTCAGTAACCTGCTCGAGTCAGAAGTGCCAGGTCAGAGAGGGACGTGCACTTAGGTGGATGGCCTTCCTAAGCAGGTGGAAAAGACGCTTGCGTTAGGCAGTCAGCTGAGACCCTTGGCGGCTGCGTTTTCCTGTCTGCACGTCCAAGACTACCTGTCCTGTAGGTGATTCAAATGGCGCGTTTTGACAGGGAACAGTTGCTTTGCTTTCCCACAAACGTAGCAGACGTCAGACCAGGTGTGGGAGGACGTAGGTCTGGTGGCCTCAGTGTCGATGTACCTGCCTCCTTTTGGTGAGGGAAGCACGTGCAGAGGGCTGCACGTTGCACAAAGGCACTAAAATCGTGTGGGCATGAAAACAACATCATCCAAAAAATCCTGGTTGGAAAGCTAAGCAGATCTGTGTGGATCTCAGATGAGCCTTAAGCTGGGTGGGCAGTCTGCCCAAATCTTCTCTGATTTCCCAGAGCGGTGCTACTGGTCTGCCAGATGAGAGGCACAACGAACGTTCTCCCCCAGTGCTCCCGTTTGGAACAAGACCTTCCATTTTCACTTTCTCCTTGAGAAAAACAGCCAGTTTAAGCCGGGCTTAGTACATTTCTAGCCTAAGAATATGACTGTGCTCTGCATAAACAAACACTAATACGCAGGGAGGGTCTCATTCTTCTTCCAGCCCTTCAGAAGCTGAATGTTGTTCAAATGAAAGATGACATGAAAATCATCTTTCTTGTTAATGTCTATAGATGTAAGCAAAATAAACTTTCCGGAGGGTTTTGAAACAGGTCGTAAAACATCTGCACTTTTTCCAGCTCTACTTTACGTATTATTTTAGATCTTGAATGAGGTAATGAACTGGTAGTGGTTCGTCGTTCCTCGGTGCGTAATACAGAGTACTGTAAGGATTTGGTTAGCTGATGAGTGCCCATAAAATCATAAAGCATCCAATTCAGTTAATGCTTCGCTTATTTTGTTAATGGACTCCAAATGGCTTATTTATTGCCGTGTTCTAATGCAACTGCAAAGCTTATGTCAACAATAAAGATGCATCGGCTTTTTGAACTGGTGTTTGGCAATGGGCAGCTTGAACGTGCAGCGAGCATTGGGCATTTTGTGTTGTGGCCTGGCAGGACACTAGCAGACACACAGACGTGTGTCTGTAGCGGCACCTTGCATAAAGAAGAGCGTTAAGCTGTTGTTAAACACGGCTCAATTTGTTCTTAACGTATAATCGCTATAAAAAATCCTGATGCTCAGTAAAACTTCACCTAGAAATCTAATGGAGTCTTTAGATCGATTTGGCTGCTTCTGGGAATAAGATTTGAGGAGGAAGTGGCATGGCTTAAGTGTATGCTGGCCCTGGTAGTCCTTTCAGGGGTGGCAAACCAGGACATGGATGGCTGCAGGACATGGGAAGCAGGGTCAAATAGCCTTGAGGAACAGCAAGGGTCAAATAGCCTCGAGGAATGTTCAGAAAAACAGTCTCCAGCGAACACACCTCAAACTGTAATGTGGCTGCTAGCAGAAGTGTGCAGGAAATAAAACCCCAATTATTACTATCAATTTAGAAGAAGGTGAGGTTTAGGGAGTTCAGGTTTAACAAGGTGAAAGACATGTGTCAGAAGGCATCAGACCCCAGCTGGCGGGAGGAGAAAGGTTTTTCCCACTGAATCCTTTCGCTCACTTTGTGTCCAAGTGTATGTCCTTATCAAGAGGGAATCACAGAGCCGCTAGAGTTGGAAGTGACTGCTGGGGGTGATGTAGACTAGTCGTCTCCAAATTTTTCGAGTGTGCACCAGCAGAACGCTTCTGAGGAAGCGCCCTGGACGGGTGCCTGTTTATTCCTTCATCAGTGATACACGTGCACCGCTGCGCTTGTGCGTCGTGGAACTCACAGAAGAGCATACAGTCAAAGCAGGTGAGAAAAGGGTTAAACACCACTTCATTTTTATAAAATTGTATTAATACTTTAAAAAAATCGTATTCCTTCACGTGCGACTAGACTGTCTTGTGCACAGCTCACTTTGGAGATCACTGATGTAGACCGGCTTTGCTGGTCAGAGAAGGGTCACGCAGAGCAAATAACTCCATCCAAACAGAGGTCGCCAGGACTGTGTCTATCTCTGAGATACACGTTCTGTGTATCACAGACCCGCCAGGCAAACACCCTCATAATAAACAGCCAAACCCAAACAAACCCCCTCACAACACCTCCCCACTCCTACTCTTGTTTTAGATGGCATTGCTTGTGCTTCAGCCTGTGCCTGTTATCTGTCCTGCCCTTTCATTGGGTTCTGCTCAGAAGAGTCTGGCTCTGTTGTCTTTTCCTTCCCATCAGGTATTTATACCTACTGATAAGAGCACCCTGAGCCTTCTCTGCTCAAGTCTGGAAGTCTCCAGCTGTCCCAGCCTATCCTCATGGCAGACCCTTCAGTCCCTTAATCAGCTCTGTGGCCCACTGATGGACTTGCTCAGGTACAGCTGTGTCTCTTGTCCTGGGTAGAACAGTACAGGATACAGCACTCCAGATCCAGAAGGATCTCCTCCCTCAACCTGCTGGTGACACTTCCCTTAACACAGCCCAGGATGTCGCTGGCCTTTACTGCAGGGAGTAGTTCACGTTCAGCTTGTCTGCCAGGACCTCCATGGCTTCTTCTGCAAAGACACTATCTGTCATGACCCTGGCCTGTAGAGTTGCTCTACCCCAAGTTCACGAGGTTTGCTCCAAAGTTCATGAGGTTTCTGTCAGCCCATTCCTCCAGCCTGTTGAGGTTCCTCTGGATGTTTCCTTATCAGCTGAGTTGTTGCGCTACCCAAGTGCCTTATACCAGTAAGCAGGAAGAGTGGTGAGGTGTTAGACACAGAACCACAGAACATTAAGGGTTCGAAGGGACCTCGAAAGATCACCTAGTCCAATCCCCCTGCCAGAGCAGGATCCCCTGGACACATGAGGGTCCTGTTTGTAATGCAGGGTTCTCTTACGAACGTTGGCTGAGTTAGCCTGTGTGGGTAAAGCTGAGTGCTCTTGTATAGACTTCTTGTTAGTGAGGGAACTGCTCGTCTCTTTGAATCAGCATAAAAGACACCAAACTGCGCTTGGGGTTTTCTTTTGCATTCGCAGATTTGCACATATTTTTGGGTAATGTGAACGTGGAAGTGAGGCTTCAACTGTGATTTCTAGTGGGGTAGAAGCAGCTTCTGTTAATTATGATATTCAGCGTTGTCTTGACAACTGTCTAAGCTGGGGTTAGTAATAATCAAGCTTCTTTAGTACGGTCTAGACTCTCAGATGTATTTCACAAACAGTTTTTAGGGATGGGCAGAGCTCAAGGAAATTGCACCCCAAGAAGTTCCGTGGTTTCACGAGCATCCTTTAGTTTGCAGCATAAAAGAGGGCTAAAAGCGTGAGCAAAACAAGTCTGCAGCGCACACTGCGACCAAACAAATATGCTGGCGTGTTTAAAAATACCTGCCTAGGAATTGCTTTATATTTAAGAGATTCTGGCTCCGTTGAGTGTTTTGCACTGAAGGGAGCTGTGACTGTGTGACGGAGCCTGGGCACCTCTGGCCACATGGCCGAAGCAGCTGAAACAGAGCTGGGAGTCCTGTTTCTTGAACATGACGTTCGACCTGTGCTGAGAAACAGGTGCACTGTTACCAGCACCCACTGTGGAACATTTATAAAGACTGGTTTTGGTGTGTAAACGCTGGCTCCTGTTTGCAGTTGTGTGTCTAGCTGTGGCCTGCCTGTAGGTGCCTCTGGGTCATCCTCACTGGTGCAGTTGATGTTTGCACAAAGCCAGCAGGGCAACACATGCCAGGGCAGGGGGGATGTGTTGTGCTGCTGCTGGAGTCCTGCTCGTGGCAGGTGAGCACTTCTGCATTGCATCTAAGGTGCAGAAGCTGCAGGGACATGGATGTCCGTGTTGGTTGTTCAAGTCTGCAGGACTAGCTTAGAACTGGAATCCAATGGTGTTTATTTCAGGAGGTGTTATCTTAATGCCGGCTGTTCTGCTGTGGAGACTCTGCTGCTGAGCTGCACTGCTCGTACAGACACATCTTTTGCCGTTAGAGTTGTGGCTGCTCTAGGGAGAAATTCTTCTGTGGCCAAAATCATGGGGAAAACCTGGTTAATTCCCTGGCAGACGTGAGAGGACTCCTGTTCCCCCAGCTGCAGATGAAAACCCTGGTTCTCCTGTTCTCATACGAGAAGCCGTTTAACCAGCAGGGCCTACGCAGCAGAAATCTTTTGTTCTCTTTGCTAGTTGAATTAGATGTGTTTCAGGAAGGGTAAAACCGTCTCCCTGTATTCCCTGCTTCTGTGATCAGCTTGGATGCGTGAAGACTTCACCCCTGAATTGTAAAGAGCTGGGTGATCTGCAGCTGTTAGCGTTGCTAAATATTCTTTCTCCTGCTACTGTGACAATGTCACGACATATAAAATGTGCTTTGTCTGAAAACCGTAGCTGGAAACGGAGCTTTGAAACGCAGCGTCATGTTTTCTATGCCACTCATTTAATTCCTGACGTCAGGCGAGCGCTCAGTGCAGGGTGTGGAGACACAAGTTGATAGAGGTGGCTCCATGTGTGTCAGCGTAAAGCGTTGTTCTTGTAGCGCGGTCCAATTGCACCATAGTGAAGCGGGGCTGCAAGGCAGCAGTGCTGCTCCACTATTAGTTTCAGTAAGTTTATCGCAGCAGGAAGCGTGGCGTTCTTCCAAGGTAATGCGTCAAGCTTCCACTTGGCTGGAAGTATAATGGACGTTATTCTCGGGCTTTGTGTGCTAGTTAATCACTCTCGCTGAATGTGTGTGATGGTTGTCTTGTGACATGTATTTGTCATTTCATCGCCAGGATTTTGTGCTTGAATTTTGAGAGATATTTGAACAAGCTTCTCTGTAGATGCTACACTGACCGCTCTCTAGTTTTGGTGCTCGGGTGTAATTTGTGCGTGGTTGGAGGTCACGGACTCTGCTTCTGAGACCCTGCCCTCATCTTGCGAGACCAGAAAGAACTACTCTGTTAATCTGATGTAAATGTTTCCTCCAATAAATGTCCTAGAGAGTGAGCAATACATCGTGCTTTGGCATCTGGGAGAAGCTAGACAGGGCACGACATCTTTGCTGGAGGTGGCTTTGCTGTTGAGACCTGCAGGGCTCTATCACTCTGAATTGTTGTGCTCAGCCTCATTTTCAACTGATTTTCACATCGCCTCAAAGCCATTCCCCAAGTCCTTAGACATCACAGTGTCAGTCAACCCACCACAACTCTCTTAAAGATCTGTTAGTATTTACAGCTGTGAGCAGTCCTCAGCAAAACACATGTTTTTAAAATAGCATGGGGCTGGCTCTAGGAACTGCTCCGTGGTGTATCTCAGGGTGCTTCAAGTGTGGTGAGGAACAGCTACCGCTTATGGGCTATTAGCAAATAGCTCAAAGTTAATTCCTTCACCTTTGGTCTCCTTAGCAGTCTCAGGTTATCAGTGAGATAACCTGAGCAGTTGACATAACTTAGCAGTACGGAGGTTATCAATGCATGCTAAACAAGTAGTGACCTCATTTTGTCAACTACCAAGAGCTCAGGGTACACCAGTTAGTTTCAAGCAAGTTGCTGTCTGATATCATAGGTAAAAATACCAGCTGTACTGCATGTGGTTTGATTTAGTGATTATAAAGGTAAAACTCCTCATCTTGGGTTTTTTTTGTAGCCACTACTCGCTTTTTAATCAGCCTTCTGAAAGTCATATTTGACATCTCTTGATCAGAGCATTTTCTCTGTGGTAGTGAGTTTGGGATTAGAGTAAAACCAGTAATTGCAGCTACCACGTGAGGCTTTCCTGAGATCTTTAGGTCCATACACGCCGTCGCTTTTCTTGAAGCAGTTCTGAATGCCAGTGGCAGCACTGGCTTCAGCAGATGAGGTTGTTTGTCACTGTCGGCGTTTGTCATTCCAGGAGCCGTGTTTGTTCCAGGTGTTCTGACTCGTTTCAGCACTGACACCTGAAGAGTCTATGAAAGACAATGAAGAACAGGCGCACAGGGGTTAAAATCCAGCCTTGACCATGCTTCTTCAGGCAGAAGTACTGTCAGGTGCGTGGAGGAAAAATGACCACTGACTCAGCTCAGCATCAAGGCTCTGCACCGGCTTAGCAAAGCCAGGATGGCCACAGACAGCTATTAATGGCCCCGAAAAAGAATCAATCAGTACTGCCATCCCGTAATAATTCCTACCCTACCGGCACCAGGAGCACCAGGAAATTCTCCACGCAGCTAATGCAGCGAGCTTGCTGACTGCAGATGTCTGTTGAGTGTGTTGTCAGCATCTAAGGGTCTTTGTGCGGCGGGGAGTGAAGAAGAGTGAGTGTTGAGTGAGCCCTGGTTTGGCAAAGGATAGAGGGTGAGTTCCTGGGCTGATAGTGACAATGATCAGAGTGCCTTTCTAATGAATAATTGAGTACAAGGCAGTCAGAAATCCTCCTCTCAGCCGTGACACCATTTTACACTGCGTGTGCCAATATTTACACGACGAACGCACGTTTGGGACTGTCCGTGCTGGCTTCAGGCTCTTACAGCTGCTCTCAAAGCTCTGAAAGCTCTATTTTGGACTGGAAAAAAAAGCCCTGCGTTTGAACGTCACCTGTCAGGGGTTTTGGGGACATCAGTTACAAAAAGGAGGATCAGTCAGAGGAAAAGATCAAACCTGCACACTAACAAAACATCCTTGTCCCTGGATATCCTGGATCAGAGTACCTGCTCAACACCTTGGTTTGCTTTGATGATCAGCTCTGACACCGAGATGCTGCTGGTTATTTGGTAACAAAACTCAGGCTGAACCGTTGAGCTTCTGTGTGTGACATGGCAGGAGTTGGAAAACGTCTCTTTATTTATTTTCAACCTCTTTTCTTATGGCCAAAGGTCTGACAAGCGATCCAGGTATTAAAGTTTGTGTTTCCAGCGCTCAGCTTAGATGTGGGAGGAAATGCCCAAACTCTAGAAAGATCAGCTGCGTATTTCTTTCACCCAGTCTTCTGCACGGAGCTGTGCCACGCAGAGGTACTAGCAAGTGTAAACTCAGGTTTTGCACGGAATCACAGACCATCACGGACTGGAAGGGACCTCAAAAGATCATCCAGTCCCATCCCCCTGCCGCAGCAGCGTCACCTAGAGCCAGTCATTGGGGATTGGAAAGGACCTTGAAAGATCATCCAGTCCAATCCCCCTGCCAGAGCAGCATCACCCAGGCCAAGTCACACAGGAACACATCCACTAGGGATCGGAAGGGATATTGAAAGCTCATCCAGTCCAATCCCCCTGCCACAGCAGGATCACCCAGACCAAATCACACAGGAACACATCCATTAGGGATTGGAAGGGACCTCGAAAGATCATCTAGTCCAGTCCCCCTGCCACAGCAGCATCACCTAGACCAAGTCACACAGGAGCACATCCAGGCAGGTTTTTTGTTTCTTTTTACCAGCCAATAATAAATCTGCTCCTAAAATTCCACGATTGATCTTTTCCGGACCTTCAGATGTAGTAGCACTGGATTTTTGCCAGTAAATAGGTGAGCAATTCCATGGCAGGCTGTCGTCTTTTGTGGCCAGTGTAGACCTCCTTTTTGGCAGGAGCAGCACTGCAGAATCATGGTGAGTGTTCAGGAGATTAAAGGACTGTGCTGCTCTAATGAAGACTGAATTTTTTGTGAAAACATGACCTGCGGTGTCGCTGCACCCCGGAATATGTTGTAGTGCTGGGTGCACTTGCTTTTGTCTTGAAAATGGACGTTTAGGGGGTGATGTGGGAAATGGCTAACGGAAGGAAATAAATAGATTTTCAGCATTTTTGTGCTACATCTTAGCTGGGTCAGTGGCACTAATTCTCATCGGATGGTTTGTTCCTTTTGTTTTACCTTTGCGGTCTTTCAGTGTATGGATAATGGTCATCTAGTGATGACGTCATTAACGTCTATAATTATAATGTATCTAGGGGTGACCTCATTAATGACTATAAATTAATGTGAAGGGTGGGTGTCAGGAGGATGGAGCCAGGCTCTGCTCAGTGTCATCTAGTGATAGGACAAGGGGTGATGTGTGTTAGCAGGAACAGAGGAGGTTCCACATAAATATCAGAAGGACCTTCTTCCCAGTGAGGTTGATAGAGCCCTGGAACAGGCTGCCCAGAGGGGTTGTGGAGTCTCCTTCTCTGGAGACATTTAAAACCCACCTGGACGTGTTCCTGTGTGACTGGATCTAGGTGATCCTGCAGTGTCGGGGGGTTGGACTGGATGATCTTTCAAGGTCCCTTCCAATCCCTAGTGTTCTGTGGTTTGTGAATACCATTAGTTCCATTAATTACTTTTTCTTTAAAGTCAAAAAACCCAAAGGCAGTGGGGAGGATTCTTTCTCAAAATCTTCTCTGATTGCAAAGTTATTTGTATGTAGAGGAAGGATTCTTTTTGTATAATCAATCTGCTGCTACCCACTTCACTGCCAAACATTCCTTCTCTATGGTAGTGTAACGTTACCTAGGGAACAGCTTAAAGCTGACACATACAGTGGTGACACAAATTAATTTCACAGTTATCAGGATATAGGGTGATAACAACAACAGGAGCTCCTGTGAAATTACCATTGTTCCCATTGAGTTACAGTGTAATTATTACTTTCGTGGCAACTATGCAAATAACTCATGTCACCGCTGCGGGATGGGACGTGCCTTCCCTTCTCTGATTCAGTACTTTGTGCTTCAGATTTCATAAAGATGTCTGTGAACGAGAGCCGTGCGTTGAATTGAAATCCAGACACGGTTGTGTCTTCACCAACAAAAAGAACCCAAGGCAACACTTGAGACTGAGACCCTCGATCCCTTGCGGTTTGTCCATTATCACCTGGAATCAAATCTGTAAAGGTTTTCTAATTTAACAAAGAAGTGATGGAACTGCTGCTTTTCCACTATTTCCAGCAGGAAGGTGGGGGTCTTCCTTCCAGAAGGAGTCTTTAGGTTAGTTACTTTTATTTAAGGGACTCTCAGGATTCTCTGATGCCATTTTGTGGAGGCTGTTTGGTGGAAGGGGCAGGTAAGGAGTTGTCATGTGTATTCTTAAATTGATAGATAAGGAAAAACCTTCTGGGGAAAGGCTAAGGCACTGCTCCCTGCATATAAGATGGAACAGTCCTTTGTAAAAAGGACCCTAGTGAGGAAAAAAGCACCTGCTGAGTCTTAATGATGACAAAATGCCAGAAGGTCACAGAATGTGGTAAAGTTGGCGCAGGGGCTCCTTGTTCCACTGCTAGAATCAGAAATAGTTGGCTGTGGAGGCTGCATGTTAGGTTACGTGGTTTCAGAAGGGAAACGTCCGTGGTGTTTCAGTTTGGTGTTTTCCCATCCTTCAGCTGGGAGGAGGTTCCGTGTGAGAGTATGAGAAGGAACTTCGTGGTGAGGGTGACAGAGTGCTGGAAGGAGCTGCCCAGAGTTGTGGAGTCTCCTTCTCTGGAGACGTTTAAAACCTGACTGTATATGTTCCTGTGCGACTTGGTCTAGGTGATGCTGCTGTGGCAGGGGCATGGGACTGGATGATCTTTGGAGGTCCCCTCCAATCCCTGATGTCCTGTGATGCTGTGCTT
>JAOXOE010000698.1:2617375-2628438 GCA_028565055.1 Phoeniculus purpureus
CCGCGCGAGTCCATAGATTGTGGCTAGACGAGAACAGAACACACTATCGTGTGAATCCGAGTTATACGGACTCATAGTGTGGCACTATCGAGTGAATCCGACCTAGTTATCGGACTTATAGTGTGAAATTGGGTATTGCTCAGGATTTGGACCTGTACTCTTTACCAAATCCACTGCCCCCCCTTTTTACGCAACAGTAGGGTAGGTGGTTGGACTCGATGATCCCAGGGCTCTTTTCCAACCGGAGTGACTCTGTGAAATAACATAGATCCTTTAGAATAATTTTTGCTTGTTTTGCTTTACAAGTGTGACGTGGAATAATATAATGAAACACAATTACGTGTTTCTAGATGCCGTACGTAGCAAACATCCAGGAATGGGAAGCAGCATCATGGTCCCTACATATAATTCTGTTTTCTAGCAGTGCCAGAGATGTCTTTAAATATTCATAGTCCAAGTCAGTCCGGACTATACAAATGGGCCAAATCAGCTTGAAGTTGGGCTGCAGCACCATAACTGTGTATGAGGTGTTTAAAAAAAATGATCTATCTGTCTTCTGTCCTCTCTCTGCAGAACATTCTGGCCTTAAATCCTCGAAAACAGACGTGTGCAACTCTTCATTCAACTGCAGCAAAGAAACAAGCGAAGAAGCAATGGAAAAGGAATTCTGACAAGAGCTGTTCGGTAAGTACGTGTTCATTATTGCGTCTGGAACGTTGCGTTGTGTTTGGCGTCACGGTGGATTGTTGAGGCTGAAATTCCACTTAGCATGAGAAACTAGGATTTGGGGTTCCTGTCTTGTTTAGTAGCCAAATTTAGCTCCTCCTGTTCCTGTAGATACAGTTACTTTGTGATGGTCTATTTACCTTTCAGAACCCAACACACGCTGGGCCTTTTGCCTTTTGCGTGGTTTAGTCAGTCTGTGATGCAACGTTGTGTGCTTTTCTTATGGAGCATGACCCCATCTTGAGCATCAAGACCCGTCTTGAGCATCACCTCCCCCCAAGCCTTGCAGAGCGGTTCCCACTTGTTCACCCTGGGTAGCCAGTGTCTGCTGCCTCTTGTACCACTTGTTCCTGTTCTTTCTGTTTTCCAAGGTAAACGTTGGGTAGAGCAGCAGTTCGCTATCCTTTTGGAGGCTTTGGTCTAGGTGATCTAGGCAGGGGGGTTGGACTAGATGATCTTTCAAGGTCCCTTCCAATCCCTGATGACGTGGGATTCTGTGACTCCTTTTAGTACGGAAACAGGGTAACTCATCATAGGTACCTGTTTTATATATTTTTGTATATACGTAGAAAGAGCTACCTGTGTGTGTCCTGTTTATGCACAACCACATATGTACACATTACATATGCACTCATAAAAATTAGACTAAAAATTGACTCTGTAGTTTAAATGATGTGCATTGTATTTATCAGGAAATAGATGGTAGTAGTAGAAATATTTTTTTATTACAAACTGTCTATATATTTCATTACTTCTGCCATTATCTATAATAACTTTCTCTCTGGGTATTTTTATTCCTAGTCTCAGTATGATGCTTCACTAATCCTATCAGACTTTGTTGTCTCTTTGCTCTCTCATCTGATTAGAAGGTTTATAGTGGTTTTAGTGTCTACCTACAGGTTCTCTTAGATAATCCTCTGAACTCAGAAGTACTACTTCTACAAACGAGAGGAAAACCCCCCAGAAGTCCCTCAGTGTCTCAATATCATGAAGTGCAGTATGACCAACAAGTATTTGCTGGGAGGATCGACCCGGGGTATCCTTAGCATTTCAACCATCCCGTAGTATAGCTTCTTGTTCTATAGCGGTCGCTCTAAGGATCTCTCTCTTACTATAGCTAACGCTCCCTACTTCTTTGTTTATCAGCTTAGATAATGTTTTAACAACTGGAAAGTAACGTACACGGAAAGCTTCGGTTCATGAATAGGGGTGATTATTGCTGGTGTCTGATGCAGTTATCACCCACAAGTGTCTGCTCCTGCTGCGCAGACAGCTGAGCTCCTGGGCAGCTGCAGTTTACCTTGTTATCAGGTGACCTGTAATCAGTAGTGGGCTGTAAACCCTCTTTTTTTGCTTTTCTGAACTGGTCTGTTGGGAAGCTCAGGTATTGATGCGGCAGGGCAGCGAGACAGCTGTGTAGCAAACTGTTCCTAGTTGGCTAAGCTTCGAGCTACTGTGTGCATGTGTGTGTCTTCCCAATTGTTAACCCTTTTTCTAAAGTTTCCAGACCTCCAGATCACTCCTGGTGATCTCTGAGCCTTCCCCCATATCAGCCTTACTGGATTTTTTTTTAATCCACCCTATTGCCTTATCCATAAAACATGTGCAAGTTTTGCTGTGAATTGTGAAAATGCGTGCTTCTCCAGGAACTGCCTCGCACTCCTGCTCTCGGCTGCGTGCGCACACCTCGTGGTGCTTCTAGTGCTCTTGGTTCCCAAAGCCTGAACTTGTTGGGCTGTGCAAACAGTTCAGGGCTCCCTGCTGGCTTCCACGCCTTGACTGGGTTCTCGTTTACAGTCCTCAAACACTGCAGAACGGTGTTTCGGCACGGCTTGGCAATTTGGCAAACGATCTGGATTTAGGCTCCCACATGGAGATCTGTGCTGCTGTTAGGACCTTGCACTCTCAGAGGTCTGCTCATGTGTTGCAGCTTTTACATGGTTAAAGGTCAGAGCTGAGCAAATAGGTTTATCTGTACTTGTAGGCACCTTCATCACAGGCAGTTCATATCACAGAACCACAGAACACTAGGGATTGGAAGGGACCTCGAAAGATCATCCAGTCCAATGCCCCGGCCAGAGCAGCATCACCCAGACCAAGTCTGAGTGTCATGAACTATTTAGTAGAAATGTCATGTTATTTAGTTTGAAAGTCATGACAAGAAATGTAAAATGGTTGAGAAAACTAGGGGAGAACGGTCCTTAAATCTAGGCCAGTAATGGTCCTAGTTTTCAGAGCTGTCAAACCGTTCTCTACTCAAAAACACGTGGCTTACTCTTGCTGTGTGCTACTGGCCACACAGCTTAATATTCTGGCGGAAAAAAGCCCCACAAAATGACACAGACCAAACAGCCGCCTGGTATCCCGTTGTGGAAATAGCGCTGGGAGAGAAGGAAAGACCTTTGACGTTCTCTAGATCATTGCTGTTCATGGGTTTCATGAGCAAAGACAGCAAAATCATGGAACCCTTTCCTAGTCGTCTTGAGATGAGAAGGCTTATCTGGGGGGGCTACGTGGAGCACAGGCTTGTGCTGTGATCAAAAAGCCGTCGGCAGTAGCGTTTAGCCCTGCTTTACGGTAGAGCCGAGCTCTGCTGAAGTCCGTGGGAGGTGGTATACTGGTGTGCGTTTGCTTACGGGCTGGACTTGGCTTGTGGCTTTGGATTCTGTTAAAGCTGTGTGGATGCTGCCTTTGCAGAATTACTGTTGAAGGGAAGGTGGGAGTATGAAAATACAAACCCAATTAAATTAACAGCCCTCAAAACTCCTGAAGGAAAGCTGCATCTGCTGAGGCATGTACATGGTGACTTTGTGATGGCTAATACACTTCCAGATGGCAGGCTTACAGATTTCCTCACAATAATTGCACAAATGAAATTTTAACTCCTAGGCTGCTGCGAGGCACCTCGGGTTGCCCGACACACGAGTTCTGAAGTGAAAAAAGCATCGGTGTCTTTCCTCAGCGTAGGAAACGTTGTCCCACAGGAAGGTTCGACCACGCTTTCAGGGAATGCACTGCTCGTGTACTGTGCTACCAACCACATTTTGCTCTAAAAATAATTAGTAGCTGTAGGTGCAAGATGCAGCAGCTTTTCCTCACCAATTCTAGCCCTGAGACTGATATCAGAGTCGATAAACTCCATTGCTGAGTCACCCTTGCTAAAAGAGCTCTGTCTGTGGTTTGAGTCACGCTGGCAGTCGGTCTCAATAGATGCTGCTAGTTTGTCCGGGGAAAGAAAAGGTGTCTGTTGCTCAGAAGAAATTCAAGGTACTGCTATCCTAACAGTAAATCTTGGAGAGGGGAGCGGACTACAGATCACGTCGTGGCATCGATTTACAGTTAAAACTAAAACCAAGGGGTGAACTGCGGAAGCTCTGCGATTCCTGGGTTCTCCAAGGCAGTCCACGATTGCTCAGACATCTGATGGAAGTTTTTATTTATGGCTTCCAAGTCTCTGTAATTCCACTTCTGGACGTGTTTTATGCTCGCTGACATTTAAATAAGGAACTAAACGAGCACATGCTGTGTGCGTTTGTGTTCCACCCAGCACGCCCTTTTCCTTGCTGCAGCAACAGGGTTTTGGAGCATTAGGGGTCAAATTCTGCTTTTCCCTTGTAAACATGCAGGCCTGTTGGTTTAATGAAATTCCCCTCTGCAAGGTTCATAATGAAATTCCCCTCTGCAAGGTTCATAAAGTCACTTGTCCGAGAAGGGTTCAGCGGAATAGCGTAGCCCAGCCTTTTTTTGGTAATGAAACTTTGCAGGTACCTAGTAGGGACAGGTGATATGTAAACCCACCAAGGTGTTCAGACTCTCTTCAGTTTCTGCATTTAGAAACCACAGTAATTGCTCCAGATGGAAGCGTTGGAAGTATTTCAAGAAGGCAAGAAAGGTAGAAAGGAAATGGTGTTTAAATGGGTTTGTAGTTAATTACAGCAGCCTTTAACTGCATTGATTTTCTGGCAGTAGTAGCATTGTTCTTTGTCCTTAGGTTTGCTAAGCCAGATAAGGGTTGTGCAGCAGGAGCCTCCCTTCCTTGAGCCACAGTTTTTAAGCTCGACTTTTGTTTTGCAGGGGCATCACTTCTGGTCAAGACTCTTCAACTGTTCTGTAGTGCTTTAGAGCCCTTAGAGACAACCAAATCCTCTACCCCCTCTTTCTCTGTGCAGCATTAAGGTGCAACTACTTAGTTGCTCTGTCCTAATGCTGGAGAGCAAGATTTGCAATTCATTAAGAGATTAAACAGGTCATGTTGCTGTTCAAATTCAGAGGACAAGGTTACTCCCTCAAAACAGTGGTAATAACGTTTGCAAACGCCTTTTCCCTTTGCTAGTATTTCTGTGGCTGACACTGCTGTGCAGTAGTGCTGTAAAAATAGACTAACAAAAAACCCTGAGAAGCTTCAAAGCATTTCTTAGTGCACAAATGTCCAAGCTTGTGTGGGAAAAGCTGTAAATAAGGTTTGGGCTGGTGAGGGGCCTGGAGAATACAGCTTATGAGGAAAGACTGGAAGAGCTGGGGCTCTTCAGTCTGAAGAAGAGGAGGCTGAGAGGAGACCTCATCACACTCTACAACTACCTGAAAGGACGATGTGGAGAGGTTGGGGCTGGTCTCTTCTCACAAGCAGTTAGTGATAGAACAAGAGGGGCTGGGTTCAAGTTACAACAAGGTAGGTTTAGACTTGACATTAGGAAGAAGTTTTTCACAGAAAGGATGGTCAGGCACTGGAATGGGCTTCCCAGGGAGGTGGTTGAGTCACCATCCCTGCATGTGTGTAAAGACCGTTTGGATGAGGTGTTGAGGGATCTGGTTTAGGGGGGCACTTGTAAGGTGGGGTAGATGGTTTGACTCGATGATCCCAGGGGTCTCTTCCAACCAGAGTGATTCTGTGATACCATGATCCTCAGACTTCCCTGTAGCAGGTCGTTGCTGCCTCTCAACAAAACGAGGTGAACTTGTAAGGTAGGGTAGATGTTGGGCTCGCTGATCCTAGGGGTCTTTTCTAGCCAGAGTGAGTCTGTGATTAGCGCTCAGCTGCAATTTGTTCCTCTGAGTATTGCCGTAGTGAGACTGGGAAATGCCGTGTGGTTTTTGTGCCCAATGACATGGCACAGCTACAGAATAACAGAGTTAGCGTGAGAGCTGGTGGGTTGAAGCAGAAGTAGTGCGGGTTAC
Organism: Phoeniculus purpureus; assembly: GCA_028565055.1. Classification (NCBI taxonomy): domain Eukaryota; kingdom Metazoa; phylum Chordata; class Aves; order Bucerotiformes; family Phoeniculidae; genus Phoeniculus; species Phoeniculus purpureus. Next base: position 2,623,277 of record JAOXOE010000698.1, read on the forward strand.
AAACGAGTGCGTACCAAACCCAGGTCACCCACGGCCCGAAATCAGGAACCTTAGTGACTGAATGCTTTTTCCACAAATGATTTGGCCATTTCTAGACACATATTGACGGAAGAGCGTGTATTTATAAATAAAAAATAATGGCAAATGTTGCAAAATGGAGAACAGTAATTAAAAGAAATCAACTCAATTATTTTTATCATCTAAACGTATAGTTTACCTTTGCAAATATTTATTTTTGACTTCATTGCATATGAATGTGCAAGTTGAGCTGTTTTCCGAGTGGATATACAATGGCAGATGTCTCTCTAATCGCTGCTCTATTCACTCGTTAATTGGTAGAACATATGTAGAATGCTCCTACTCTGAATAGGTATAGGATAGCGGCAGTCTTTCTAATCACATCACTATTCAGCCGCTAATTGGTGTGATGATTAAGGGACATTAGAGGGAGCACTTTGACATCTGATTCTTTGAACTGGTGTCTGCTCGGGCTGCACTGTCTTCAGCGTGGCCAGACTGATTTCTTTAAATAAAACGCTCTGGTTCCCAAATGTGGAAAATATTGCATTAGGATCCATTGAGGTGATTAGGGAATTGGAGAATTATTCTTTTATTTAACTAGTGATTGACTGTATGTGCATAAACTATTCGTATGAATAATTCATGCCTTGGTGAGCATCAGAAAGAGCCGAGAAGTAACATCAAGAGATTTTTCTCTTTTCTCATAGTGTCAATAATTAAATATTAATACACATTTTAAAATGTACCAGTTTAATCATTTAGCAGTCAAATTCCTACTCATGCATTTTTTAGAGTAACTAATTACTCTGCATCTTCTCGTACCGATGCCATATGCCGGCGTTGATGGCTCTTTCACTGGAATAGGGTGGTTTACGTGTTTATATGACATCACTTAGACTGGCTCTAAGAAACGCGTATCATAACTCCTGAATCTTCTGGTTTATTTCAGTTTCTTTAGACTATCTCTACAGCGTCTAACGTGCCTGACGGCTGCACGTTACTGCTTTATGCACATTTGCTGCCTATCAGATTGCGTATGCTAGCTTATGGTGAGTTATAACGAACCCTTTGCTGGTCCTCTGCAGAAGATTCCTTCTTACCTTGTGGCTCTTCTGGAGAGCTGTGCAAAACCACCTCTGATCTCTTTCCTTCCTCTGTTGAGTGTCCTTTAGGTCTGGTGTTCAGATCTGACGTTGGACAATCCGCCTTCTTACGGAGCAGCACTCACCAAGAGTGCATTTCTGATCTTAACCCTTTCTAAACCAAAGCGCCTCAGAGCTGCAAATGGTTTGGTTTTACGCACGCATCCCCACAGGATCGAAAGCAAAATGCTTGTCTCCTGCGAATGCTGAGTTCTAGGTAACTCTGATCAACCTATTCCCTTCCACTGGAGCTGAGCAGACCAGAGAGTAGATCTAGGACCAGAAACAATCTTCACCGCTAACTTTCATCTTCTGCCTAACCTTATATTCTTTTAGATTGTGGGTTTCTGTATGTTCGCTTTCCTGTGGCCATTGTTTGAAGATGGAGGTGTTGAGGTATCGGAAAGCAGAATAAATAGGCAGATCATCAGCTTCTCTTTTCAGCCCTTGTATTCTGCTTTTTTCTTTTGTGAACCTTTTTCTGTACTGAAACCAATACTGCTCTTTCCTGTCCTCTCCTGGGCTTTCTTCTTGTGCAACAAAAGCCCCATGCCCATTGGGGATTGGAAGGGACCTCCAAAGACCATCTAGTCCAATCCCCCTGCTAGAGCAGGACCACCCTGATTAAGTCACACAGGGATATGTCCAGGCAGGTTTTAAATGTCTTCAGAGAAGGAGACTCCACAAACAAAGCTTTCTGTTACCTTCAGATACTGAGAACAGCACATCAGCCCTCTGTTCCTTGATTGCTAGCTGAAGTGAAAGAGGTTTTCTTCCCAGAGCTAAAGATCCTACCACATACTTCCCATCTGAAAATTATCAAGTTGTAATTTCTGTATTTCCCTTTCAAAAGAGAAATGGAGGATTCCTTGTTCTTCAGAATTTGACATTCTGAGATGAATGTCATTAGCATTGCTGAATAAAGGAAACCATTTGAGAAATACCCGAATGACTAGCTGTGTGGTTGCCAATCGGTGCCCTACCGAGCCAAGACAAACTTGAAGGCAAAGGATTTTCAGTTGGTACTGCAATAGAGGGTGAAAGGAGAGCAAGGGTACCACTGCACTTTTGTCAATCAGAATCACTTCTGTCCTGGACACAACCTGCACTTCTCCTTGTTTTCTTCTTAGCTGCTCACTTTGAATTTCTCTGTGCAGCCTGGAAAGCCACAGACTCCAGGCATGGCAGGGTGCAGCTATTCTTCGATAGAATAACTAACAGCCTTTGTTAGCAGCAGGCGTTCGATCAGAAGCACTAACTCAGCATTTTATGTAGAATCATAGAACCACTAGGGATTGGAAAGGACCTCAAAAGATCATCTAGTCCAATCCCCTGCCACAGCAGCATTGTCAACTCCAATTCAGGTCTCATGCCAAATGGGTTTTAGCCTTCCATTTAGGAAATGGGGGAAGGCAGAATAGGCAATCGTAGTCTATAATGGTCATCAAGTTTTATTGGATTAGTATAAACTCTGTAGAGCAATGTCAAAACATTATTAGTTTCTAAGTCAGCCTCAGAAGTTAAGAAAACTAGTTAGAGCTCTGAACTGTGAGTTAACAGCTCAAAGACATACATTTTGAAGATATTTTTGTTAAATATATCACAGTAGTTTGCAGTTTGCATCCCAGCTTGTTAAGAGCTTCAGGTGAGCTGGAAAACCACTTCAACAAGAACATTAATGGGATGAGGAAGACCTGTAAGTGATTGGAAGAAAGAAAAAGGATTGATGGGCAAAGCAGGAAGCACAGAGAAGAAAAGTGAACTTTCAAAAGTAAAGTCGAGTCGCACCTGGCAGAAGAAATTAAAACAAACAGTGAAAGGTTACTCAGCCACATAAAACAAATAGTGAAAGGTTCTGAAGCTATCCAAATGAAAAGAAATAAAAGAACACGGAAAGGCAGTGTGATAAGATTCAACAGCCTATGTGTTGTCTGGAATCTTCCCAAATCATTGTCCTGGTTTCAGTAAGATGGTAGTGAAGTAGGAAGTGGGTAGTGGGCAGACAAGTGCAGAGACAGAGATGGCACCAGACAGGACAGGAAAATGTCAAAGATTCAGTCTCTGAAGTCAGAGGGGCAGAAAAATGTCCGTCAGACTGCCGCAAAACCGTTTGCACGTGCAATGACGCACCTGGGAGTAAAGCGGGCTGTGTTCTGTGGCTCTTCACGAAGGAGCTGCTGACACGGCTCCCGGATGCTGAAAGGAGGAGACGTGCTGGCCGCTGTAACTCCGGTAGTTTCGCTTCTGCAGCAAGAAAACCTTTTTTTGGAAAAAAACCCCCAGATTTTTGGAAAATGAGCAAAATGTAAAAACTTGGAAGACAGAAGATTTATTAAATGTGTTGACGTGAGTACAAGATGAAATAAGACACACTGGGTTTTGGAATCCAGGGGTAGATCGTGGCACACTGACTAGATGCTTCTTCTCTTTTCTTTCTGTTCCAATCAATAATGAAGGATCTGCTTTGATTAGAGTGGTGACACGGGTAAGGCACTGGCTACAAAGGAAATCAGAGCCAGTAGCGCTGAAGAAGAGCTTCAGGTCTTTGAGCAGAGCTTGTTGAAGAATCAGTCTCCAGATTCATACCATTTACTATTTTCATTAATGAGCTTAACATAAATATTAGGAGTATGTTACAAGAAAGTCGACAGGCACTGTCAACACAGAAGGAACTAGAACATCATAAAGAACCGTGAGACACTGGAGTTTAGAATAAAAAAAGGTAAGAATAAATTTAATGATGCAATTAGGCAGCTGAACAGCCAAGGACTGAGAGTAAGAATGACTAGGAGCTTGATGGCTCAAATTAAGAGAGAAAATGACATTGGAAATACCAGGTGATCAGAAGGTGATGGTTCCTTCAACTGGAGGAGGACATCTGAATGTGAGCTGAATGCGAAATCAGGAGTCAGCTCTGGTCAGGCAAGTTGTCACCTCCAGTCTCCAATACACTTTAAAGCTTAGGACCACGGGGGTCCGGCCTGGCGTGCTCAGTTGTTTGATAGACTTTCTGTGCTGACTGCTGCTTGTGAGGGGGGAGTCCTGGTGTGTAGAAGAGATTCCTTTTAAATCACTTCAGTTACTGTAATGATGAGTGTCATTGAAATGTTAGCGGGGAACAATCGCACTGCCTTCCAGCGCGGTTCTGAATAGCGTGTGTGAGGCTACGGAGTGAGCGCAGGTGATGAAAGACTGTTGATCAGGTGAGCGTCCTTCACGCACCTGTGTGGATCGGCTGCAGCTTCTGTTTGCTGCCTATCACTTTGTAGCTGATAGGTGTAGTCTGTTAGGCATCTTTTGAAGGTACTAGCTCTAATGCTTTCTCTTTCCACTTGCTACTGATTCTGTGCTATGCAGACGTCAAAGTACTCCGAGGCTGATACAACCACATAAAAAGTTTCTGGGATTTGGGTGCCCCTTAGAAAGATATGTTAACGAAACATGTTAACTGAACAGTCTTGCCGCTCTACGCAGCGCCATCACAAGTTAGTCCTTAGCTAAATCATGTCGTTACCTTTGGCTTTGTCATTTTTGTTTCTCGGCTCCCCTTCCAGGGCTCCTGAGATCCTCAGAGGTTTAGTTCCTTCCATAAACATTATTCCTATCCTAAAATGTTAAGGCTTTTCTTTCTCGCAAGTTGCTGTTGTACGTTGGAAGGAGCCTTTCATTGCTATGGAATAAAAAGGACTGTCAGAGAAACAGGCTTTGTATCTGTCTTCTGGAAAGACGAGCTTGTCTAGTCATCAGTCTAGTTCAGAGCATGGGGGCATTTCTTGGGCTGGAAGAGTGGAGGCAGCAGAGCATGGGGGCATCTCTTGGGCTGGAAGAGTAGAGGCAACAGAGCATGGGGGCATTTCTTGGGCTGGAAGAGTGGAGGCAGCAGAGCATGGGGGCATCTCTTGGGCTGGAAGAGTAGAGGCAACAGAGCATGGGGGCATTTCTTGGGCTGGAAGAGTGGAGGCAGCAGAGCATGGGGGCATCTCTTGGGCTGGAAGAGTA
>JAOXOE010000698.1:2632738-2651620 GCA_028565055.1 Phoeniculus purpureus
GGAGGGCATCTCACCCCCCCGCCTGTGTCTCCCCGTGCCCTGTTTGCCCCGTGTTCCTGTGTGGCTGCCGTCAGTGCCGCTGTTTCATGGTCGGGACCCTGTCACCGTAGCTCATGCGGACACCCTTGTGCAGAGCCCGCGGGCTCGTGGTGCCATGAGTCTGGCTTCAGAGAGTGTGAGCGCTGCCCGTCCTGAGTCACCGAGCCGTGACTTGTCCGGCCTTGTTGGTGGGGAAAGGTGCGCGGGTTTGGTCTGGGCTTTGTGTTAGCCGATGGCCCCTTTTGCGTCCTGTTTCCTTTGCGTTGTGGGTGCTGTGGTGTGTCTGCAGCAACCCCCCTGGACGTGTTCCTGTGCGACTGGGTTGAGGGGGATGGGACTGGAGGGACTGGATGCTCTTTTGAGGCCCTTCTAACCTTAAGTGTTCTGGGATTCTGTTACTGAGGTGGTATCAGGGTCTTTGCAGCAGTCTTTTTCTGTGGAGACGCTTCACATCCTCCTGGACATGTTCCTGTGTGACTTGGTCTAGGTGATGCTGCTGTGGCAGGGGGATGGGACTGGATGATCTTTCGAGGTCCCTTCCAATCCCTAATGTTCTGTGATCCTGTTATTGAGGTGGTATCAGTGTCTTTGCATCATTCTCCTTCTCTGGAGATGTTTCAAACCCCTCTGGACATGTTCCTGTGTGAATGGATCTAGGGGATCCTGCTGTGGTGGGGGGATTGGACTGGTTGATCTTTTGAGGTCCCTTCCACCCCCTAATGTTCTGTGATTCTGTGATTAACAGGTAGACAAGTAAGGCAAGGTAAGATCCTCGAACACGAATGCTTTAGGTTGAGCATTTCCCCCAGATTGGTGAAGAAATGCATAAAACTGTAATTATGTGGAAAGAAAGAGAGGTGATGGGGTGGCCCTCTGTGTTAGCAAATGGCTTGAAGTTGTGCCAGGGGATGTTTAGATTAGACCTTAGTTAAAATTAAATCTCTGGAAAAGTACCCAGGTATTGGAACAGGCTGGAAAGGGAGGTGATGGGGTCACCATCCTTGGAAGTGTTAACTTCTCAGTTGTGGCATGAGGGGGCACGGTTTAGTGGGCAGGGTTGAAGGTCAGACTTGATGAGCTTGGAGGTCTCTTCCAATCTTCCAACCTTGATGGTTCTATGTACTTCAGTGTCAGTGCTGCTATTCGGGATGTGTGGTGAGAGCAAGAATTCCCACGTCAGTTCTGGAATTCCAGTCCCCTTGGACAGGGATGAGAGAGAGGACAAAGGATGGCATTGTCACTCTAGGGTTATTCCCTTACAGACCTTTAAGAAAGGGTATATTGAAATCTTTCCTTCTCCCACTTCAGCCTTTTCACATGTTTTGTGAAACTTTTCTCTTTGACACCAGTACAGTGAACATGTAGAGTTTATGAACCTGGCACTGGAAGCAGTGGGGCTACTCTTCCAAGTTTATAGTGATCTGCCTTGTCCTGCAAACATGCACGCCACTACCTCTGTGTCTTCTAGTGTAAGGGAATACGTCTGACTAGTATCTGAGGAGCTGCTGAGACCCTTCACAAGCTGTGTGTCATCTTTATGGCATTTTCTTGCTAATTCCATTGCTCTCAGACCTTCTCCATGCTGGGTACAGCACCTTTAGCCTTGGGAGCTGACAGGCCAAACAGAAGCAGCAAATAACTGAAATGTAAATCTGCATGCTGTCGCAGCGAGGTGCTCAAAGAAGGTGAAAGTGCAGCTTGGATTCATTTCAGGCTTTTCTGAATCCCATGAATTTGACAGATGAACTTTCTTACAGCATCATGAATAATCTGGATTGTGAAATCAGGCATTTGGATGTTGGGAGATGCTTGATGTTAGACTGCAACCACCACTATTCATCATATGCAACGGGCGAGGAAATGTGTCCTGGAATAAAACCAGTGTGCGATTCAAGTCTGCTTGCCAGGTCTGAGTCACTGTAACACAGTGGATTGAAGCATGGAGTGTCCTGTCATTCTGGTGCCTGACTAGACCTGACTGGAGTAGTTTTGAGGAACAAGTGGGGAATTGCTTGTATGACACGCCAATACACGGAGACCCCTAGGCTCCCTAGTGCAGCACTGACAGAAATGGAAAGCTGAACTTTCGGAGTTTACAGTTTACCCTTTAAACTCACAGATTGACTACTGCAATGGCCAGAGGATGACTCTTTTCACTTTAGATTGCAGGTTGTGTTTCTGGAACCACTTGAATTTGATGGACGTGGCCCTGCTAGCTGCCCCCTGCCCTGCCCTTCCCAGCGAGGCAGACATTCCCCTGTTGCCGCTGCGGTGGCACTGGGCGCCTGGAGATTTTCAATGCAAGTTCACATGCACTGATTTCTCTGGCGTGTAACCGGAAGAGCACAAGGAACAAAAGGCTAATGGCCGCTTTCAAAAGCCTGTAACTCAACCGCAGTTGAACAACATCTCACGCCAGAAGTGAAAGTTAGGTCTTGAGTTTCAGTGCTGTGCTTCTGGCATTTCCAAAACCTGCTAGAGGGAAGGAAAAGAAGTTTATATAAATCAGGCACTTGTTTGTGTTTAAAAAAAACCTCAAAACCAAACTATATTTAGGCTGCATAACACTTGTCTTTAAGGGGAGTTCGTGGAGTCTTCTTCACCTGTGTTCCTGTGTGACTTGGTCCAGGTGATCCTGCTCTGGCAGGGGGATTGGACTGGATGATCTTTCCAGGTCCCTTCCAATCCCTAATGATTTGATGATTCCATGGTCTAGATGATCCTGCTGTGGCAGGGGGATTGGACTAGACGGTATTTTAAGGTCCCTTCCAATCCCTAATGATTCGATGATTCTTATTACTTTTGCTTTAGGAGAAGTGAGACTAGTTGTCTTCTAGGGAATGTGACCCTTCCTGTGCTTGTTTCCTGCAACTCAGTTCAGCTGTGCAGATGTGTGTTGCTGATAAGAGCACTGTTTGCCACAGCTGGGAATCCAGAGACCAGAAGGGTGATCTGTGGAAGGCCAGCCCTCCTGAACTGATGGGGGAAGCTGGCAATGGCAGCAGGTTGACATAGACTGGCTGACAGCTGCGGTGTGCAGACAGTAAGTTGACTCTCGTGAGAAATAAGTGAGAGGGGAAGTAAGAGGAGGTCCCCCTGTGTTGAATAAATATTGTGAGGTGAGGCAGGGTTGCTCAGGTTTCTGAATTCCTTTCTCTGTACTTGTTGGCAGAGTAAGTCTTCCTTCGTCTGGAGAATTCAAAGCCTACTAGTATGAAATTGAAATGGTGTTGGTACCTGTGGGTTCCACAGGGCAAAGCCTGTGTGGGTACCAGCTTTGCTTGGCATGCTAGGTAACACAGGGGTAACCAACCATTTGTAACTTGCAGAGCAAAAGAGACAGATCTGTGTGATGACACTTTCCAAAGCGAAGTGGGTGTTCCTCGGAAGGATGTTATTTGTCACAGCTGAAAACCTGGCAGAACAGACCGTATCTGGGAATCCCAGTGGCTGCTGCTGGTCTCTCCTACTGTAACTGCTCCTTTAGAACTGTGGGTGGTTGGACACTGGGCAGTTTGTTTAGTGTACATGGAAAATAACTCGGGAGCCCAATGCACTTACATAGTGAATAAATTCCTGTAGAGTAGGAGCTGGCACCAGAGACCACTGAGCTGCTCAGCAATATTAATGTACAGAAGTGAGCCACGCTCGGGGATGTGTTAGAGGCACGTGCTAGCAATGCAGGGGATCCTGCTTCTGATTTTCTTGCCAAAATTTTTAAGCTGCTTTGTATGGGTGATTGTAATCAGCAAGAATTGTTATGTGATAGCACTGAAGCAGAGGCTTAAGGAAATGCAGTCCCCACTTGAGACACACAAGGCCACAATCTCATTTCTACATATCTTACAGGGGAAACAAAACCTCCACTGGGCATCTCGAAGGGGCTCATTTGCAGAAGAAATGAAATAATTACAGGGCAAAGCAGAACGCTGTTCCGTGAGAGGCGTTGTCTCTGGAGATGAGAAAGGCAAAGACAAACGTAGTCTCTATCTCACCCAAAGGGTCACTCAGGCTTTCTATAGAGTAAGAATGGGAAGCCCTTTTCTTAATCCTTTTAATGTTGTAATAAAGAAGGGAGAATGAGAGCTAACTGGATAAAATGAGAGCTGTCAAGAAAGTGTTGAAGGCCAGATCTGGGCTTCTTTGAGAAGGGGACAAAGAACCCTGGAAGTTGCCTGGTATGCAAATAGCAAAAGCAAAGATTGGTCACAATTATCAGCTCCTTTATTCTTGTGAAACGGTGAGAGAAGTACTCACATTCTGGGCACCACAGGTGTGGCTACTTGGAAGCACTGTTGTCTGGAAACTAGCCTGACTGGCAGGTTTTCGGTTTTGCTTGGATTGGGGTCTTATTTTTTTTAAAGGAGAACCCTTGAGTTTGCTAATTCTCCCAGTTCTTTAAAAGAGAACAATTCCAGGAAGCTGTCCTTGAGGAATCTCATTGCCTTTGGTTGGCTCAGCCAGCAGTTTGAGCTCCTGAGCGAATCTTCTGGCCTACCCAAAGAAGACAAGGCAATTACCTGAGTGGCCACACTCTAAAAGCCTGCTCTCTGCATTCTGAATGTTCCGCTGGGATTGGGGTGTTTGTGTTTTTTATAGGGGAACCCTTGAGTTTGCCGGCTCACATTTTAGTTAGCAGGTCGGGCAGAATATCGCAGCGGGAACGCGTATTTCGGCGATACCGTAAGGACTGTGCTCGGTTTACTAAGCGATCTCTCTCTGGGAGAGCTGAAACTTCAGGGCGCGCAGGGAGCGAGCCGCGGAGCCCCTGCGCTGCGAGGGAGTCGATGACGGGGGGCGACCGACGGCATCTGCCGCGATGCCGAGGCGAAGCGGCGCCAGCCTGCGGGGACCGAACGATGGCACCGGCTGGATCCTCCGCCCGCCCTGACCTCCGCGGCGGCCCGGCCCGGTGCCGGGGGCTCCCGCCCACTGGGGCGTTGCTGTCCGGGCCGGCGGCTCCTCCTCCTCCCGCTGCTCCCTTCCACTCCGGGACTGCGGGGCGCCGCGGGAAGGCGGCGGCGGTGCGGACACCATGGCTCGGGTGCTGAGCCGGGACCCGGTGGACATTGAGGTACCCACTCGCCCGGCGCTACCCGCTCGGGACGTGCGGCTGTCGCTAGCGGGGAGGGGGCTCTGTCCTGCGGCGGCCCCGGGCCGGCAGCGCCCGGCAAAGTTTGGCCGCGTTCGGAAGAGCCTCGTCGTGGCTGCTGCCGCTTCCGGGACCCCGCTCCGGGACCTCGGCGCCGGCCGCGGGCAGCCTCGGCAGTTCCAGCCCCGAGCCCGGCGCTGGCCGCCGGCCCGAGGCACCGCTCCGCCAGTCCCGGAGAGCGGGGACGAGGGGTGTGTGGGGGTGTGAGGGGGCGGCTCCGGCGCCTCCCCTTGTCCTCGCCGCCCCTCTTCCCTCTCCCCCCCCGCGAGAAGCCGAGGGCTGGGTCTGAGAGCGCCCGGTCTTCCTTCGGCCGTGGCGGTGTCTGGCGGCGAGGGCGTCCTCACAGCCTCAGGCTGCCGGACCGGGCTCTCCAGCAGCAACTCCGGCCTTGGCCTCAGTGGCCACAGATGCCCGTGTGCTCTGCGAGGTCCTCGAGCACCCTGCTAGGGTCCGAGCCGATGTACCGACCGCGTCCCGGCTGGGTGGGATTCAGAGTGGGACCGCGGAAGAGACACCTCTGCTGCTGCGTAGGGCTTCCCGGTGCCCGTGGCACTTACCTTTGACGTTCCTTGTCACAGGTTGGGCTGGGAAGTGGGGTCCGGACATGGCCTGGTGCAAGGCAGAGGTGGGATGGAGTGGGACCAAGGCTAGTGCAGTGCAGCTTATGGTGGATTCACCTGACGTCGACCAGGTTGTGTGACTGGGAATTCAAGTGGCTTTATCCTGTCCTTAACGTGCCTTTGCACATGCTGTGAGATAGTCAGCATGGTAAAAGCAAGGAGATGACAAACCAACTTGTAGTTTGACAGTCTTGATTCACCTGATGCAGCTTTTTGCTGTAGTGTACCTTGAAGTTTCAAATACTGTGTTTAGGAGGGGCCCCTTCTGCTCATTAAGGGCCCAGTCACAACACGGAAACACGCACAGGGGATCATCACCTCCAGGACACATGCGGCTGAATTCTATTGGTTCTCATACAGAGTTTTTCTGACCCAGTCTATTTCCTAAATGAGTAGCTGCTTGAACCATGACCAGTGTCAAGAAAGGCTCTTGCAAGTACTCTGATAAAGCTGAAACGTGCAATAGAAGGGAAAAATGAGCCCGGGCAGAAGCCTTCGTGGCAGTCGAGGAGGCACCATGGCATGGCTGACCTGGGAGTTTTCTTCAAGTGCCAAAGTTCCTTTTTCTGCAGCAGTTTGATTTGAGATTTTCCTTCAAGTGCCAAAGTTCATTTTTCTGCAGCAGTTTGATTTGAGATTTTCCTTCAAGTGCCAAAGTTCATTTTTCCCCAGCAGTTTGCTTTTAGCAGTACGGGGCTTTGAGCACTTTGCTCAAGTTTTACGGGTGAATTAGTTCTGGGGTTGCATTGCTCTGCATTTCCGGATGGGCACCAGTGAGGTTCAGAGAACACTGTTGTTGCAGGGTCTGTGTTGGTAGCTGCATGCGGCATGACCTGCTTTAGGAGAGTAGCTGGTGGATTTTGAAAGAGACGAATGTTTGCTTTACTGTTGGCTTAGAAACGGAAACTTTGGTCAGTATCTTCCTGTGTTTTTGTTTTCAGCACTCCTTGAAATTAGCAAGGAAATGAAGGCAGTCTACTCCTATTGTGTTGTCCTCTCCCCATCTGCTCAAATAAATGCAGTCACGCTGTGATTTGTCTCCTAGATGAATGTATCAGTAATTACTGATAGTCTAATTGCTGCTCTCTGTTGTGTTGTTTGGTTTTTCCCTTTTCTGAAGGAAGAAAAGGAAAAAGATAATGTATTTCCAATAAAAACGTATTTTATCTTTCCCTTTGAAGCAGAGAAAGTGCACGTTAGCTAAGCCTATATGGCTGGAGACAGATTTGCTCAGAAGCTTGGTTGCTGAGCAGAAGAGTCTTATCAACATGAGCACTGGCAGTACAACTGGAGTGATTTGGTCGCTTTCTTGGCTGCAGTATATAAACTGAGGGAATGACTTCATGAAACTTATCTCAGTGGTTAGCACCTCAAACATAAATATTAAACGTGACCTTTGGAGGCTTCATCCTACTTTATTATTTATTCAGGTAACTAAGGCTGGATAAAAAGGTGAATGTTGTCGCTTAAAGAGGAGCCAAGAATCTGTGCGAGAAGTAGGTGAAATCTCAGCTAATTCTCCCAGCTCTTTAAAAGAGAACAAATCCAGGAAGCTGTCCCTGAGGAAACTCATTGCCTTTGGTTGGCTCAGCCAGCAGTTTGAGCTCCTGAGCGAATCTTCTGGCCTACCCAAAGAAGACAAGGCAATTACCTGAGTGGCCACGTTCTAAAAGCCTGCTCTCTGTGTTCTGAACGATTAGGAGTGTTGTGATTTAAAACACAGGCTCTTCTAACAGAAAGCTAGTGTTAAAAAGCAAAACAGAAAACCAACCCAAACAAAAATTCCCCAGAAACTCCAACTGCTGCTGATCCCACCCAACCTGTTTTTGACTCTGGTCAGCTCTAGCAAAATGGGCTGAGAATAGTCCGTGGTGCAGAAGCTCGATGAAAAAGGAAAGGAAGCCCGTTCCAAACCAGCTATGGGTGAAAGGACCTGCTTGGGATGGATTTGTCTTGGCTTTTTAACGTCTGTTGAGACCCCAGAGAGGCTTTGTACACATTTTCCCAATCTTCCTTACCTGTGAATCACCTTTTGCACGTCTTTAAAGTGCAGTTGAGTGTTGATGAGTGGGTATTCCTTGCTGGCACAGAAAAGGGGGTGCCTAGCTTGCTGTCACAGCTGTTTCCAGGCGCCTGACTTGTAGGAATAAAAGGAGGGGTGTCAAGGGCTAGACCCATCTTGTGAAGTAGCAATCTGGGACTCTGATTGCAGTGTAGATTTGTGGTGCTTTCACGTGTAGTACAGTGGTCATGGCCAAGGTAACTGTGTCAAGCTTTCTCTTCATTTAGCTTTAGAAAATTGTAGATTATTCTTAAATCACATCTCTTCTGTCCGAGACGTCGTCACAAATTAATCCACATCATGCTCTTGGTGTTGCTTTAGAAAGCTAATGCTTCTCACGCTGCTGTAATCCATAGGCATAAAGAACTTGCTGTTGCTTGGTATGAGCAACAGCTTTACAGGCGAAGAGGAGTGCTGCTTCAGGGCCGCAGTGTTCTGACCCTACAGAGGATGCGGGAGGGTCAAGGAGCTCCTCAGTGCACTGCAGGGGGGTGTGTGTGTTAATTCTGAGTGTCTTTAGCAGCAAGGCAGGCACTGCTCCCTGAAGGCTGCTAATGAAGGTAGAGTGAGGTTATAAGCTGTTTGAGCAGCTTAGCGAGGGTGCGGACAGCACACCTGAACGGAAGGGCCGTGCTTGATTCCAGGGTTGGGTAGGTGGGAGAGCAGGACTTCCAGTGCTGAGAGTCCTGCTGTGTTTAAGGGCCACCAGTGAAGTGCCTGGAAGCCTCAAGCCAGCTTTGTTGTACAACTTACAGTTTCCATACCCCTTAAAGTAGTTTTGGTAGCAGTGATAGTTCTTCTTTCCCTGACTTGTAGACTTAGTGGGTGCTGCAAAGCGCAGGCTGACAGCAAGGTAAGCAAGTTTTGCTTGTTAGGCTTATTCTTCTGCAAATACAAGTGGACTAGAAGAGTGAAAGACTACGGGTGGCAGTGGTGGTGCCCTGAAGGTACATCTGAGCGCCAAGCTTGGCGTTCCCTAAAGGGGAAAGCAAGACAAGGATTGAAAATAAAGAATACTGTCAAAAAAAAGCCCAGGAAACCTCCAGCCAGATAGCGGGGAAGCCTGCTAGTCAGCGTGGCTCACAAAGCTGTCAAGCGAAGGTTAGCTGAACAAAGAGCTGAAACTGGCTTTCTTTGATCTAGGCTAAACTTTTATTTAAAGAAGCCCCAATTACTACAACGTCTCTCTCTGGTGTAGGCGCCTGCTAGTTGTTTGAAGTTGTGCGATGAAGCTGTAGTTCTGGAGAATTGTTTTAAGCTCTTGCTGTGTAGCTTGCCATGGTGATCAGATTGATTGCTGTGCCTTCCTAGGGTCATTCGGTGGCCATTTGTAAGGAAGCAAAACTTCCTGTTTAGGTATTCTCGAGTAGCTAGTTTCTTGTATAACTAGCTCTTTAATTGTGGCTGTGGTTTCATCGTAGTGAACTGTTAACTTGGTGGAAGGGCAACTGTAGCATGACTGTGAAGATCTTGTGGAAGAGCACAGACCATCATTAACATGTCTATCTCGGAGAATTGAAAACCACGATTTAATCAGCAGGCTAAAACCTTGTTGGGCCAGTAGGAGGGAAAGTCTTGTGTATGAAATATGTTACCTTTTCGTGTTGTATGTACGAGTCCTGTTGATGCTCACAGTTACGTGAGGACCTGCCTCCACTGCTGGTAGTCTCCTGAACAGAGTCGCACAGAACACCAGGGATTGGAAGGACCTCGAAAGATCATCTAACCCAATCCCCCTGCCAGAGCAGGATCACCTAGACCAAGCCACACACGAACACATCCAGGTGGGACTGAAATGTCTCCAGAGAAGGAGACTCCACACTGAAATTCAGCTGAGTCATCCAAAATAGTAATATTGGGTGCGGGGGGAAACCTGGATACTTTGCATTTTCTTTTGACCTTTCAGTTCTAACGTTGCAAAGAAATGAAACTTGCACGTTTTTGCACATTTTAAAAATTCTACCCTCCTTGTGAGATCATTAAAATGAGACCTGCGGTCCTGCTGTTCCGGCTTTGCCTGTGGCGGGGGCTTAGGAGTTGTCACTGCAGTCAGCAACTCCAGAAACAAGAAGGAACTGAAACTCATTTTCCTCTTTATGATATACATGCATTTCATTACGTAGACTGGACCTGAATCCTACTCGTTCCTTCGCAAAGTGTTGTGTCTTTTCAGAAAGTAAAACTACGTGTTGCGCTAGGAAGCGGAGATCAGCAAGGCAGGGTTTTGCCCATCAGATGTGCCCAGAGTGCAGGGCAGCCATTTGAGCTGCGTTTGAAGAGGTCTGTCTAGCAGCAGAGCAGAACTTGCAGAGTTTTCAGTGTGGCCAAGACGGATGAGGCTGTATTTGATGTGCATGGATGCAAGAGCTGTCTCCATCCTACAGTCAGTGTGTCTATGGTGTCACCCAAAGCTGCTAGCTGCTGCTTTTCAAATAGATCCTTTCTGAAAAACCAGTCAAGCCTATCGTGTGCCGTTTTGCCCGCGTCAGTGAAATGACCTCGGGAGCACAAACATGCCGGCGCTGGGTCGGGAGCACAAGTCTTCACCCACATGTTGAGAGAAGCTGAAATTCTTGGTGGTTGTGGACAAGCTGGATTGAACGTGTCCTGTTTGTTCTGGCTACGCTAACCCTTTGACAGCACAGAGTTCAAATCAAAAATTGCTTTCTCTCCCTCCCCGGTTGCCTGGCAACCTCCTTCCTCTTATTAGCATATGATTTCTATTCCTTTTCTATTTCATCAGCACAGCATTACACCCTCTGCTGTGTGCCCTGCGCCGTTGCCTTTGAGAAGAGCAGGATTGGTGCCTTCATATGAGACTTTGGCAAGTGAGCAATTTGGCAAAGGAATCACACATTTGGGATTAGGAAACCTTTGGCCACAAACGTCTCATCAGACGCTCGGAGGGTGGTGCTTCTGTGGGCATGGTATCCAGAGTCTCTTCATTTGTGGCCGGTGTGTACTCGGGGTAGGCTTCTCTTGCAGATCAGCAGAGCATCAATCCCTGCATCTTCACACGTGCAGGGCATCCACTCACGAAACGCGCGGACAGAGACTGGCCACACAAGTCTCCGTGGGCATTGTCACCTGTCTGCAGCTCAAGGGCAATGCAGGAATGAAAAACACGATTACAAAACAACCCCAATAACCAGATGTCAAATCCCAGTCAAACTGGGATTAGGAAAGAAAGCAGGGAAAGGAGTAAGAGGACAAAATGAACCAAATGCTCCAGTTTGCTTCTCAGAATAATGCTTAGGTCTAGGTGATGCTGCTGTGGCGGAGGGATTGGACCAGATGATCTTTGGAGGTGCCTTCCAATCCCTAATGACTGGATCTAGGGGATCCTGCTGTGGCGGGGGGATTGGACCAGATGATCTTTGGAGGTCCCTTCCCATCCCTAATGACTGGATCTAGGAGATCCTGCTGAGGCAGGGGGATTGGACTGGGTGATCTTTCGAGGTGCCTTCCAATCCCTAATGTTCTGAGATTCTGCAAGTACAAAGGACATGTTGCCTTCAAGTTGACCAGGTTTATTTTATGAAATAACAGGTGATTCAGACTGTGCCTGAAGCTGAAGTCCAACTAGAGGAAAGAGCATGGATTAAAGGAACAAGCTTCTTGTAAACATTGTTAGGAAAAAACCCTACGGCAATAAGAAAGATGAGAAGGCAGTGAGGATGAAATGCCAAAACGAGAACGTTTGGGACTGCCTAGATCAAGATGTGCTTAGGAATTGTTTCTTGCTATTATCCAAATCCATTAGCCATTGCTGTTAAGTTGTAGTAGAGTCAACATTCTGAACCCCAGAATTGGTTGACACAGAAATGGTGCAGTTTTTCTTCAAGCAGCAAGAATGCAAGAACCACAGAACATCAGCGATGGGAAGGGACCTAGAAAGATCATCCAGTCCAATCCCCCTGCCAGAGCAGGATCACAGAACATAGAATCATCAGGAAGTGACCACAAAAGCTCATCCTGTCCAATCCCCCTGCCACAGCAAGGTCACCTAGACCAAGTCACAGATTCTCAGAACATCAGGTATGGGAAGGGTCCTCGAAAGATCATCTGGTCCAATCCCCCTGCCAGAGCAGGATCAAGCTGCACAGGAACAAGGATCTCTTGGAGAAGCAGTTCTGATGTGTACTTTGTCCCTCACATTGCCCAGAAATCACTTCCCTGACTGCCCTACAGCAGAGGAGGGTTTTATTCCCCTTGGCACAAGGTTAGATGGCCTGTACGTGCGTCACACTGCTCAGGCTGGAGAGAGAGAGGTACCCCAACCTTTGCTGCAGAGTCTCAGAACACGTGAAATAACCCTTTTAAAAACGTCCTTGTTTTCTTAGGCTGCAGACTGAGTTGGGCAATTTCACTTCTGCCCTCTGCCAGAATGTTTAGACCTTCTTAGGAAACATCTCTTACCGTGGCCAGAGATGCCTCACCGAAGCGGCACGGCGTTTTGAGTGGTTTTAGGTCTTGCGGAGCCATTGCAGTTTGCAGTTAGGGTAAAGGCACCTACAAAAGCGTTTTCCTAATGCTTCCAGGATTTCTACGTTCAATTTCAGGAAGATTTGTTAGTGCGATGATATATGAGACGCTTAAAGCGATAAACACAACGGAAGTCCTTGAAATGCCAACCCTTGCATCCTGGCTCAAGCCAAGGTTCAATTTCTTTCTTTCGGTGTGACATTTGCTGCCTGAAGTGTTACAACCGACTTGACCTTAAAATTCTGTTTATTTTAGTTCCTGGAGGTGCTTGGCCTTTCCCGTGCAACTTGACACCAGCGGTGCAAATGGGAGAAGGCAGACATGCTTGCCCGTGCCTCCATTTGAAAGCTAATTAAAAAATATCTGGATGATGAATCTCAATATTTCCATTTAGATGGGATTGGTAGTCATCAGTTAAAGGCAATCATGGTGCATTCTGACATTTTAATTTCAGGTTCAAAAACAATTATATATGTAATTAAACAGAGAAGTGGCCAGGCAGCCAGACCGTCTGATTTACATGTCTTGCTGGTGTCTGTGGGTGTTTAAGACATGTATCTGCTCACACCACTTTGAGAATGTAGAAATTAGGGGGAGAAATTGAACGCTGCTTTGAAAGTTTGATGTTGGTTAATCTCCTCTTCCTAATGATGTGCTGCTTTCAAGGGTCAGTCACATGTGCAGCGTCCTTAGGCTTGTGTTTGTGATGGAGATTGGGCTCCGTGCCATTTGCTGATAGTTTGTCCTGGTACCCACCCCATTTATATATTGCTGCACACCTCCCTTTCTTCGTTGTTTTCATTTTGTTAGGTCTTCTTTCAACTGAAACAACTTCTGTTCTGTGGACAGGGGTTTCTTGGTCAAGAAAATGTTTAATCAGTTTGGAGAGAGCAAAGCGGCCCCTGTGTGTTAGGTGCATTGCTGAAGCTTGGGCTACTGTTTCCTAAGCTGGGGATGCCTGGGTGTGCTGTGGGGTCTGCACAGGTCTGTCAACCCAGTCTTCAGAGAGGTCCTCATATTGCCCAATCACATCTCCACCAGTTGATTAAGGAATCATAGAATCCTTAGGGATTGGAAGGGACCTCAAAAGATCATCCAGTCCAATCTCTCTGCCACAGCAGGATCTCCTAGACCAAGACACACAGGAACACATCCAGGCAGGTCTTAAACCTGTCCAGTGAAGGAGACTCCACAACCCCACTGGGTAGCCTGTTCCAGTGCTCAGTCACCCTCGCTGTGATAGCATTTGGCTCTGAAGGGAGCCCCTTGCAGTCTTGAAAGGACAGAAGGCAGGACATGTCCTTCTGAGTGGGACAAAATGAGCTCTCGTGTGGGGAGATCTAGGGGAAAGGAGTAATAAATAGCGCCTGCAAGCAAGCTCTTGCTTGGTTCACAGCCACAGCATTTTCCTTTAGAGCCGTGGCACTGTTAGCATCTCTACAAGCATCTGTCTCCTTATAAAAAGCTTGGGTCTGGCGCAACTGTGAAGGGCATTCTGCGAACCCAGTCCTGCTCTGAACAATAAGCTGGCTCCCCTCCCGCCCGGGCATGTGTAGCGGCCGTGCAAGATCCCCAGTGAAGGAACTACAAGTGTTAGGTCGGCTTATTACAAATGTAGCCCCACAATGCCAGTGAAGAAGATTGGAAGTGTGAAGAAACCTGTTTTACACCTGGAAGTAGCTATTGAGATGAGTGAGAATAATAGGCAATTGTTTTCTAAGATGTATGACACAGTTACGGAAAACCTTGAAGGATAAATGGATCTCTTTAGTGTGCTACTTCCACAAAGGGCGCTCTGAATAAAGTGGTGGTGGGAGAACTCTCGGTGGATGCTGAATGCTGCTAATTGATGAAATTATTACTTCTTACGCTGCAACTGAACTCTGCTTAGAAACACGATTTTCAGTGTGAGGTTTGGAAAATGACAGCTGAAATGTAAGAGGCTTTGTATTGAAAGTGAATGGTGATAATTTCTTGATCTCTTTGGAATGAAGGGTGTTTCAGTGACAGTTCAAACTGCGAAAAGTGGGACTTCTTTTTTCTTCTTAAGATGATTTTTTTGAAGTGCTCGGATCATGGGATGCTGCTCTGCAAATAATGAACTTTTCTGAAATCAATAAAGTAGCCTTAATGTGGATTTATGAGGCGTTTAAAACTAATTCTGAGTGTTCTTATTTATAATAGAGCAGTCAATTATTGGTGTCAGCCGTTTTCACATGATGGTTAAAAATGAGGTTGGTGAGACTGGGTGTAGCCACCGCGGGTAGGAAAACTCGAATTGTAAATTAAATCAGCGTTCGTTGCAGAAGTGCTCTGTGACTTGCTGCTCAGGGCAGAAGTGGGAGCGAGTTCTAGGCTTGGCTTGGATTTAGTCCCGGTGCTGTCGTTCTCGGTGTGTCACTGTGGGTCTGTGTGCTAGCTCTTACGGCACGTTATCAGGAACGCCAAGCAGCGTGCGCTCTATACTGGAGGTACTCATGTGGAACACAAGATGGAAGATTAGAGGTGGTCCTCAGACCTATTCTGCTTCCATGCTGTAGCTGTCCTGGACATTGTCCTTTTTCCAGTTCCAGTTGAAAATGCAAGATTTTAAACATTCTAGTCGTCTCATCCATAGCCCTTCAAAACAGATGGAAGGGAGGCTGACAAAAGATTTGTGAGGAGCTAAAAAATACCAAGCAAGACAAACCACAACAGAAGCTGTTGTAGAACACTGGTGATAAAATGAGAAACAAAATGTCTACAAACAGAAAAAACCCTCTATCTTTTCTGACAGAAACCCTTACAACCCGAGGCAAATGCTAGCAGGAACCAGTGCTGTCACGTGCCACAGGGCCACATCCTCTCTATTAGCATGGAATAAGAAATCGTTCTCGGAAGACTGTTGGATATTTGTTCTTAAATCGAGTAGCTTGCGCACTCCCAAACCTTGGTGCCAGGTGGGGACATAAGGCCAATTGGTTTGGGAACCCCAAGAAGTATTTAGCGTAAAGGCAAAGTTGGTAACCTCAAGCATAACGTCCTCTGTGCACTGAAGCAAGGAGCTCTTGAGCATGATGTCAGTGTTGAGAGGGAGGTCAAACTTCTTTAATGCTGGAGCAGTGTTTTTGCCATATTTGCTCTCTGAATTGTTTTTGTACTTGTAGCGGAACAGCTGCAGCTAGATTTGCCTTCCATCCTGCTCAGCGGCAGGTAGGAACATGGGGATGGAGCTTTTCTCTTTCCACGGTGACTCCAGTTACTGTTGTGCTACTATACGAGTCTCCTTCTCTGGAGATGTTTAAAACCCACCTGGATGTGTTTCTGTGCAACTTGGTCTAGTCGCATTGATCTGGTGATCCTGCTGTGGCAGGGGATTGGACTGGCTGATCTTTCGAGGTCCCTTCTGATCCCCGATGCTGTGTGATTCTGTGGCTAGGTCTGGGTGATCCTGCTGTGGCAGGGGGATTGGACTGGCTGATCTTTCGAGGTCCCTTCCGATCCCTGATGTTCTGTGATTCTGTGGCTAGGTCTAGGTGATCCTTCTGTGGCAGGGGTTTGGACTGGCTGATCTTTCGAGGTCCCATCTGATCCCCGATGCTGTGTGATTCTGTGATGCAGTGACTTTTTCCTTTCACTGTTTCCAATGAGAGCAAGGAAACTCCTGCCTGCGAGAAGTAAACTTGGAAAGCTGGTGTGGTGCGTTTATGGGAGAACATCTTCAGTATGTTCTCAGAAAAAAGCTTAAAAACTGTAAAAATAATAATTCTTCCTTGATCAGGGGTTCCGTAGCAGAAACACGACTTGGCTGAACAAGTGAGGGTTGGCAAGTACTGCTCCTGCGTGCTGCACCCTCTGTAAAGCATTGCAGAACTGCTTTTGTGTAAGCATGTGGCACGGTGAGCTAGATCAGAATCCAAATGTTTGCTGGCGTGTGGTCAGGTTGGGCAGCCTAGTCTGACTGTCTTGTTTCTTAAAGGATGTCACCGATACCCCCATCCCTCGCGTTCAGCAGTAGTCAGTGTCAGTGGACTTCAAACTCAAAACTGTTGACTAAGCGTGGCCCACTCCAGGGGATTGCTCTGTGTTCTCCATCGTCCACATATGCTCCGTCGTCACCTGTAACACGGGTGGTGTCCTGCGCCTTGACATACGTCGTGATCCTTTGCTCACGGGTGGCAGCTGTGTGCTTCTGCAGAATAAGATAAGGACACGGTGAGAAGCAAAGGGGAAACTGGCAACCGCTTCCTTTTGCCTTGCACGGACTGTCACATTTTATTGCTTGGCAAGTGGCTGCTTATTTCTTTTAACAGTCAGCCGTCAATAATGTTTTAACAAGGGACTCCACGTCTCAAACCCTTAGTGTTTACAGCATAAAACCGACGCGTCCTGCGCGTTTCGCTGTTCTTCGACGTGCTGACTCGTTCTTCCTCTTTGGCTAGGACGCTCTGATGTAGACACAAAACTACAGCAAATCGGCGACTCTGCAGAGTTTTGTGGTTTGCTATCACGTTAAACGGTCGGCACTGAAAGGTTTGCCCCAGTTTGCCCTTGGCTGCGCAGAGGTGGGTTGACTTGCTGCTTCGCATTGCTGCAACAGATTTAGAAAGTCAGTGCTGCTAGCTAGTTGGCATGTTCTTGGAGCGGCTGCAAATGCTCACATGTGTTTCAGGCACGGAATGTGCTCGATCTCTCGGGTGTGTACTGTCACTCTCATCCACACATTGTGTGTTCATTTATTGGACTCTGCAAAGCACCTTTTGACGAAGCTTTCAGAACATTGCTTTGCTCAGCTAAAATTAGTTCCGCTGGTTTTTGCCAACGACTAAACTTGGGGCAGGACTAACTTCTAATGCTCATCTCCCTCCTGTGATCGAAAGTCGGTGGAGCGGTCGCTTGTCGTTAACCGACATGTCTGTAACGCAAGTTTGGTTTTGGCTAAGCAAACACCCGCGGCTGAAGGCTCCGTTGAGAGATTCGGCTGTGGGGCTGCAAAGCCCCACGTCTGATTTGGGCACCAAGTCCATTTCCCTTTGGAAAGCTTGCTTCCTCTTCCAGCCTGGTTTCCTTCTTGCAGCAGAACAGCAGTGAGATGTAAGTGCGTGATAGCGATCCTTTTTGCTGCGAGATGTTCATTGAACGATGCTCCCTATGACTGAGCAGCTATGAACGCTGCTTAGAATTCCTCGGGAACAGGCCAATTTGGTGCCCAAGTGATCGAGGCTCAGTAAATGTCACAGTGAGGAGCCAAACACTTACACTGGTGATGCAAGCCTAAATGTTTTCTGAAGCTTTAAGCTTTTATTTGTAGGAAAAGAGGATATTTTAGTAGAAAGGTGAAAAAGGGTAACTTTGACCGTAGCGAGTTTCACAGCGGAGACCCTGCGTGGGGTCACGTTTAAAGTAGCAGCAAGTCCTGAAGCCAAGGATCAGAGCTGTGACGTGAGTTACTGCTGTACCTGTGGTCAGACAAACGACTGGGTGCTCAAAGACTGTCCGGTCAGAGAGAGAAGGGTACTCCAATGCTAAATGTAGGTGTGGAAGCAGAGCTGCGCCAGACTTGAAACCCTCCAATTTTAATGAACAAAATGAACACGTAGTAGAGGATTCAGCCTCAGACGGATCCTTGAGAGCTGTGCTCAGCTACGCCTTCCCGGGATTTGCTGTTAACCCTCATAGCTTTTGATGTCCAAGATGGTTTGCAGTGTGGAAGCTTGGCCTTACCGCAGCGTAGGGCTCTCAGAGCTGAGGGCTTTATCTTATGGCGAGCCTGCTTTAAGCTGTGCCGCGTTTAATGTGCGGGTGCTAGTGTTAAACACGTGAATAACTCAAGGAACACCGGAGTACAGCTTGGATACCCCGTAAAGCACGCAGGGGGACTATCGACTACTTTTCCCTGCGAGGGTCAAGGCGCTTCTGTGCAGATTAGTTGTGTCAAGGGGCTGACACGCAGAGCTTCCAGCCGTGTAATTTACCACGCAGGGCTCTTCCGGAAAGAAGAGCGGCTGGTGCCTGTGGGAAGCAAGTAACAGCGGTGGTTCCTATTTTACGAGAGCTTTTAGAATGCACAGCCGTACCTAGCATGAGTGCGTTGCTGCGGTGGGGAACTCAGGCTCTTAATCGGAAAGATAATGTGTCAGCAAAATGAGGTCAGTCCTGTGCAGGGTGGTTGTGTAATTTCACTACTTGGTTAACGTGTGATGCGTTAACTCTGCTTACGTCAGGGTGGGAGCTGTGCCGTGCCTCTGCTAACACAGACATGCTCATGGTGGCAAAGACCTCCCTGGCTTCTGTGGGACTGGTTTGGAAAACTGCTCCTTTTGTTGAGAGGCAGCACTGGCCTGCTACAGGGAAGGCTGAGGACCATGGTGCCACAGAATCACTCTGGTTTGAAAAGAGCCCTGGGATCATCGAGTCCAGCCATCCACCCTACCTTACAAGTTCTCCCCTAAACCACATCCCTCCACACCTCATCCAAACCATCTTTAAACACATCCAGGGATGGCGACTCAACCACCTCCCTGGGCAGCCCATTCCAGTGCCTG
>JAOXOE010000698.1:2668606-2693422 GCA_028565055.1 Phoeniculus purpureus
CCCGATGCAGGGGCTGAGGCTGGTGTGCTGCTGGAAACAGCTCCCCGATGCAGGGGCTGAGGCTGGTGTGCTGCTGGAAACAGCTCCCCGATGCAGGGGCTGAGGCTGGTGTGCTGCTGGAAACAGCTCCCCGATGCAGGGGCTGAGGCTGGTGTGCTGCTGGAAACAGCTCCCCGATGCAGGGGCTGAGGCTGGTGTGCTGCTGGAAACAGCTCCCCGATGCAGGGGCTGAGGCTGGTGTGCTGCTGGGATGAGCTGGGGCACCCCACAGGGCTTGTCCTGCGCCAGGGGTAGATCACCTTCCTTTGGGTGTGAGTGGGTGTTAGAGACTAGGCGTGCGTGCGTGTGTGTAACCCAGAGACAGCCTCTGCTGCTCTGTGATCTGCGGTATCTGTCGGATTATTCACACGACTGGATGGCCCTGCTGCCTTGAGGGAGTTTCACCCCGTAAGCACCGCTCTAGTCTGCCTTCCTGCAAGTTCATCAGCCCTCAAGTGTGGTGCGATTGCTGTGCTGCTGGTCTGTCTCTGTTACTCACTTCGAGGTCCTTTGGCAGGAAGTTAAACCTGTTACCTCAAGCCCATTGCCTCTCAGGAGGACGTCTCTTTCATCCCTGAGGTCTCTTTCATCACCGGTTTGCACAGGAGCACCGTCCCATTAGCACCTGCACAGCCTTGCTCTTTGGTACTGCTGGGCAACGCACTTTCTCCTGTGGCACCTGAAGCGCCTGTTGTATTTGCAACCACACTTCCCTTGGTGGAAGTACAGACTTTCCTCGGTGGGATATAGACTTCCCCTGTTTGTTGACGGCGTTCTCTAAGACAGAAAACCCACAAGTTGCTGCATCTGGGATTTTTAAGTCCTTTTAAGAGAGTCGAGACGTGAGAGACAAGTTGCAGATACCTTCTGCCCCATCAGGAGACAAACCAGTAGTCTCTTAAAAGGACTTAGAAATCCCAAATGCAGCAAACTTGTGGGTTTTCTGTCTTGGAGAATTAGGATGTCTTTGCATTGCTGAGCAGGCAAACATTGAGCGGCGCTTGATCAATAAGAGGCATCGCCAGGGGTCTGGTGTAGTCTGCCGCAGCTGGCGGTAGGCGTTGCCATAGGCTATGGAGCTAGGCGTGTGAAACGTCGGATGACAGTAATAATTCAGGCATCCTGGGACTTCCAAAACCAACAGCGTGTCAATAGCTGCGGCTCGCTCTCCAGAAAATATGCAGGAGTTAGAGGATGCAGGCGCCCGTGTTGGGTTTGAAACCACTGGTTCCTTGGCGGGGGGCGCGGGCGTTCCCTGCTTGCAGGAAACCTCTGTTTTCAGCTCCACACTGCAACGCTTCTGTGAAGGTTCTCAGAGCCGCGCGGCTCCAAGGGGGCCCTGAGACTCAAGGAGCGAAATGTGTGTGTTTGTTGAAGAAAGACACACAAAGGATTTATAAAACAGAGCGTGCGCGGCTCTGTGAGAGTCACGGAGCGTTTCAGCGTTTGCTCTCGTGTTGGCTTCGCTGGCAGTCAGACTTCGCTAGATGGTTCACCCAGGAGGTGTCTGGTGTTGCCGTAGAATGAAGCTTGACTAGAATCCCTTTGCGTTGTACTCAGAAAGCGGAATGGCTTGTGAAACGAGGAAGAACGTCTCTGGAACTCATCCTCTTAGAAATCATAGGATCACTAGGGATCGGAGGGCACCTCGGAAGGTCCTCTAGTCCAGTCCCCCTGCCACAGCAGGACCTCAGGGTGATAATATTGCAGTGAAAAGACCCTGAAGAGTTGCATCTGGAAAGGTACGGCAGACCCGAGAGCAAAGATGCTCTCCCCTGCGCCGCCGTTGCGCTGCTGCCGCTTCGGAATCCAAAAGCGACAAGTGCTTTGCCCATGCTGGTTGAGGCACCCACAAAAAGTCTTCAGGTGCAACTTTAATGAGAAAAGGGGAAAAAAAGTGCTCGGGCAGCTCCGTTCCCGTGCATCTCGGGGCTGTGGTCCCGTGCATCTCAGGGGCACATTGCCAGCCCTCAGTCTCTCTAAAGCTGCCTGGAGCTGGAAAGGTGAGGCAGAGCGCGTCACTCGTGGGTCTGTCGATGCCAGGGTTTCACAGGTGCTGCTTCTGGCAGCATTTTTAAATACTTCAAATCAAAATCATTACAAAGAAATTCACCCCACCCACCCCCTCTTATTTAAAGCCCCCCCTGTGAGAGCCTCGGGACACAAACACGAATCATCCTTCCATCATGACAGCAGTTCCCCCACGACAGAGTTGCACAGTCTCAGCTCTGGGTTGTCTACGTGGGAGCTTTTTCATTGAGGTGCATGTCCAAGACAACACCTTCACTGGGACTTCTGGGTGGTTGTTTTCATTTCTTTCTGAGGACCATTAAGGGGTGCTGGTGCAGGGGACTGCGCCCACCTAAACAGGCTCTAGCAGCTGTCTCAGCACATCCGGCTAAAATTAGAGCGAGACAGAGATGATGCTGGAAATGAAACGAAAGACTCCGCTTGCTGACTGACTGAGACCTGCGACAGAGACTGTCTTGGTTCTCACGGGAACACCTTGGCTCGCTCTGCTCCTTCAGCTTGGTTTGGGGAGGATGTGTTTTACAGTCTTCCCGTGATATCTGGCAGGTTTAGAGCTGTTGCTGCCGATTCTGCTGGCCTTTGTGTTACAGGGATGTCTATGGTGTTTATGTGATGGGGGAAAGGCTGCTATTTGCACTTATTGTATTTCCATTGTGTCTCTGCCTCTGACTGGAGTGTTTGCCAGCAGCCAAGGGACCGCTTTGATGCCACAGTTTATTGTGTCGCACAGTGGAGCCTGTGGCTCTCCCTTCTAATCAGAGCTGGCGTGTTGGATGGAGAAGGAGAAATAAAGCAATTCCGTAATTACAGTGGTCTCCTAGAGTCCGCGTTTGTTATAGCTGCTGGGGAGCTGGGAACTCGTGTTTGCAAATGTCTCTGTACACTCTGGTTTGTTTTCAATCGCAGATGCTGTCGCCTGCCTCTAGCCACTCACGAGAGCGGGCTTTGCGTACCTGCGTGCCGAGTGGCTACTGCCTGCGCACGGTACCCGCGTTACGTGCGTGGCACCACCTCCACCTTCTCACTCGGGGATGAGCATCCAACCCAGGAAAACAAGTGCATCTTGTTCCATCAGTTCACCCAAAGAAGGGAGTAGCCAAAGCAACCAGAGCATGATGCTGGCAGCAGGGACAGAAGGCAGCCTGGCTGCGTTCATGTGTGCTGCGTGATGCCCGTGTCCGCACTGCTACTCTGAGAGGGACAGAGTTTCCCTGCGGTGAGACCACGTAGTAGGTGTTACGAGAGTCCTGCATGTATGCAGGCAGACTTACCTGCTTGCTCCCTTCTTCACCCCACGCTCCCTCTGCTAATACCAGGCAGGACTTGAGGTGGTCCTGCTCTGGCAGGGGGATTGGACTAGATGATCTTTCGAGGTCCCTTCCACTCCCTAATGATGCTCTGATGCTATGAGCACCCATCTGGAAATGGCTACCTCCTTTCTCCCCATGTCTCATGTCCATTTGTGGACCGATGAGCAACCACTCTGTTTCCATTTCACAGATGGAAATGAGAGGCTTGAAGAGGCTGAGTGCTTTGC
This sequence comes from Phoeniculus purpureus, assembly GCA_028565055.1. Classification (NCBI taxonomy): domain Eukaryota; kingdom Metazoa; phylum Chordata; class Aves; order Bucerotiformes; family Phoeniculidae; genus Phoeniculus; species Phoeniculus purpureus. Next base: position 2,672,214 of record JAOXOE010000698.1, read on the forward strand.
CTGGGATGATGTACCGGGTCGATGGATGAAAATGGGGTCCGGCCAGTCCATGCAGATTAGCAGTGCCTTTCCCTGCCCCACGGATTTCCTAGGGAAAGGCTTGCAGGTTCCCCGGAGAGACGCGTGCCTCGGTTGCGGGAGCGTTCCTCTCTACTCCTGTCAGATTATTGCTGTGAGTAGTGGAGAAATGCAGAATGTATTATTCATCTTTCCTACTCATGAAATCAATACCTATCAAAACACAAATACAATTTAAATCAAAGGGCACCTGTTGAGTGCAGGTCCTACTAATTAGATGCGACTTACCAACAGTGTCTTAAATTATTCATCCAAGAGATGGGTCGCAAGCACTTTACGTGCCCCAGAGTGAATATTACGACCCTCTCGCCGTGATGCAGCAAATGTGAAATGCAGCTCGATGCGGCTGGCTGGTAGCCTCGATGAGCTAATGTAATGCCAATGGACATCAATCTGTGCAAAACAGATCTGTCTCACAGTAGCATCTAACAAGGTGAGTCAAAGGCCAGCAACCCTGAGAAATGGGCACGTATCGCTGAATGAGATGGGCTGTGCTGCTAGGAGTCGCTTAAGAGTGTAGTAGCCACCTGCACTGAGAGCTACTCTCTTCCACTGTCACAAAACCAGAGGGTCACGACATGCATTGGTGGCTGTGTCCAGTCTGGGGTCTGGCTCTGTAACCCACCCCACCCTAATACCTGGCCTTTCTTCTTCGTGCTGGTGTGACTTGGTGTAGCCCCACATCCAAGCATCCAAACAGTGTTGCTGCCACGTCTAGAACCCAGAAAGAAGAGAGCCAGTGGTTTTGGAGGTGTTTGTGTGCAAACGATGGAGCAGGTCTCCTGCAAAATGGAAGCTTTGCTATTGTCAGTCAGTAATGTCACCCAACGCTCTTCAGTTTTTAATCATAAGGGTTTTCTCTTGTGCAGCTGCTTTGGATCTTGAGTTTTGAATGTGCCCTCCTACCCCTACAGCAGTTCCAAGGTTCTATCCCATCGGCTGCGTGTCAGTGGAAAACCCTTAGTCGCAGCCTATGAAGATGATAGCGGGGATTCAAAAGGATGTTCTGGAGCATGAAGTATATTTTCCTCCCTAGTTTTTAAGATAGATGGCTTCAAAAGTGAGCATTTGCTTTCTCCTTCATTCTCTGACAACATGGAATCATTAGGGATTGGAAGTGACCTCAAAAGATCCCGCTGCCGCAGGAGAATCACCTAGACTAAGTCTAGGGTTAAGGCAAGTTTGAGGGCAAGTGTAATTGGGTAGCCCAAACCCAATAGCTTGGCAGTGGTAGAACCATCAGAATAACTCAGAGTTTAAATGTGTTACCCGGTGCCTTCCTCTGTAGCTTTAATGGTGAGGCAGCTCCCAAGAAAGCTGTCGGGAGCCCAAGCACAGAGCTGTAGCGGTCCCAAGTCCCTGCACGCCTGAGCTGCTGCGGGCAGCCTGTGATCTTAGGACTCTGTTGGCAGCACTTGGTTGCAATTGTGCAACCGAGGATGCAAGGTAGAGCCTTAATTGAGAATTTCACAGCATCTTAAAATGTATTTAAACCTTCCTTGTTAGTTGCACAATGAGTGCCTTTCAGCTACTGTTCTGCGAGATCCTTCCCGGTGGTCTGTGAAAGGCGCACTTTGAAAGTCGGAGAGCTGGAGGTTGAATGCTGAGTGTGTGGGAATGGGTTGCTGTGCCTGAACTGATGTGAGGAGTGAGGGAGGCTGAGGAAGAACTGCATTAGGATACTGTGGGCTAATAAGGGCAGTAGCAGGAAGTATGAAAAAGCCTGGCATTAGCACATTGCTCATAAGGGAGAAATCCACCTTCAGTTACTCATCTCTCTTGCTTGCTTTCTGTGTTGTTTCTAGTTAATGGAGGTTTGTCTGGCAGCTATGAAAACAAAGTTCAACCTCAGACGGCTTAATGTATAGGTTCTAGATGGAGCAAATGAGCACTGACAATGCTGCGCTTAGTGTTTTGCATTTTCTCATGCGACTGAAACGGCAACGAGCCGGCTCAAAGGGGCCTCAAACGTTGCAGCTACCGTGCAGTGGTGTTTTCCTCTTCTTCTCCTGCCTGATTCCTTGCACACGTCTTTGCAAAGTAGTGATCACATATTAGTGACTGCAAAGGTTGCCTACGCTAACACTGTGGGCTAATTTTGTTTTAAATGGAAGGTAGGAGCATATCTGCCTCAAATAGCTTTGTAATGTGCCTTTGGTGGGCTCAGACCACATCCAGTAATGACCACTTAAGTGAGCTCCTGTGTGCACAACTCGCGGTAGTGCTGCCCAATGAATCTCTGAAATGGCTCTAGTGTCTTGGCACCCTGAAAGAGATTCTGCCTTTTCCTTTCCCCTGAGAACCTGGCCGATGTTGGTTGGTCCCAAAAGGAAAACGTGTGCTCTTCCCCGTTGTGGGTGTGCTAGTCCCGGTGTAGCTGCACTGGCTAGATGCTCTGTATGGTGCTTGTGCCTCCCTTAGAGAGACGTGACACGGGTTTGCAGCCATGACTTGTTCTCGTTACGTAACATTATGAATCTAACTGAGGTAATAAAAGCAAGGCAGAGTCTTGATTATTTTAATCAGAGGTTTAAAGTCAGTCTTGCTGTGCCTCACACTGATTTAGGAAGGTTCTAGTTTGGGAATGATCATAGGTGGAAGACAATCTGATCCTGCTGTGGCTGGGGGACTGGACTGGATGATCTTTCGAGGTCCCTTCCAATCCCTGATGTTCTGTGTGACTTGGTCTAGGTGATCGTGCTATGGCAGAGGGATTGGACTGGATGATCTTTCGAGGTCCCTTCCAATCCCTGATGTTCTGTGTGACTTGGTCTAGGTGATCGTGCTGTGGCAGAGGGATTGGACTGGATGATCTTTGGAGGTCTCTTCCAATCCCTGATGTTCTGTGGTTCTGTGAGTGTGCAACTTACATATGAGCCTGCAGCAGAGGAAACACCCCTCTTTCCACAGTCGTCCTTCCTACAGATAAAGGAGTGTACAGGCTTTGTCCATCTCCATTGAGCAACCTGAAAGTAAACAAATAGAGATATGTTAAATCAACAAATTCCTAACACGAATAATTTGCTCTTGAACCGTGAAAGGATCAAATGAAACCTTGCAGACGGCATGTTCTTCGTGGAGCTAGGGGAGCAGAGGAGTGCAGTCAGCCTGCCTGGCCTCGCTTGTGTAGCCTGTGGGGCACCAAAGTGCTGGTGTGCTCGTTTCTCAAAGACGGAGCTAAGACATGGACAGAAAGCACAGGACCTGCCTGCACGTGTAGGGGAATGCTGTGACACCCGAGGGACTGAAGAAGCTGTGTGGAGGTCTTGACTAACGCCCTGAACCATCAGACCATCCTTGCAAGACGTACGTTGCCCAGTCCATTGCTGCTGAAATGTGAAAGCAAACACTGGCAGCCAAGGACGTCATCGTGCTCTTAATTGCTTCAGAAGGACACAACTTCCAAGGTCTAATGGAAGATGGAATTCAGGTCCCATGTGTCCCGTGTGATAGCCCAAGACAACACGCCTGCCTTTCTCACAGAAACCCTGACAAATGTCCAAGTCCTCATCTCTCGACTGAACCAATCACCAGAGATGGAGGTGGCTCCTCATCAGCACCTGGCCTGAACTCCAGCTTGCGATCTGTTGCTGAGGAACCATCTTGACTCCCTGTGGTGAAAGCATCTTCAGGAGGCACCAACTGAGCTCCAGCCTCTCTGTGCTGCTGCTGCTACTGCGTCGGCCAGAACAACAGCAGCGCTCCATCCCTTGCGTGCAGCTCCCCTGTCAGTTTTCTGGTTGATGTCAAAAGTCAGCCCAATAATGACAGAAGCAAAGAAAAGTGAGCGGGTCAGGTTCTTGACAAGCTACGGGACAGAAGACAGCCATCAGCATCGATGCAGGCAGCAGTATGTGCCAGCACTGCCTTGATGTGCTGCTCTAGGCTTGTTCTTGCTTCAGCTTGGAATTCGTGTGGCTGCCAGGAAGACATCGATGGGCAACCACAGGGAAACAGCAAGGGTCGGAGAGCTTCAGCCCTCGCCAGGAGAGAGGTCTGTCTGCAGGCGAACAGTCCTGGTTTGAACTGGGTCGTGCTCTCTCTGTGGCTCTGAGGCTTATGGAGCTGTCGAGCTGGCTCGAAGGGGTGCTGTTGCTTTTGGATACCCACTCTCTGAAGGACGTGTCTGTTGCCAAGCCGCTTCTCCTTCTCCTTCCTTCGCATGCGTGAGGAAGTCTCGTGCTATATAAAGAGCAGCGTGCTGCTGCGCGGGTGCTGTGGCTGTACCCACAGCCTGCCGTGGTCAGGGAGAGGCAGGTGCCATGCCCACTCGTGGGAAGAAGGACTTTGCTGATGCAAGGTGTTTGGTGCTGTTTCCAGGCTGCCTTGGATGCAGCTGATGAGCTGGGCCACGTGCACCAGTTTGCTGTACCAGACTTGACCCTGCGCTGTGAATCTCTTGTGCACATTTTGACATTGGTCCCAGCATCTCTTGCTTGCTCAGGGCATCATAGGGATCATCTCAGTGGCCACCAAGCAGGCAGGGAAGCAACAGGGGTGCAGAGCAGCATGCTGGCAGACCTCAGTGTGTAGTCCAGGTCTTCTGTGCACCTGCTTCTCAGCACAGGCATCATCAATGGTCAATTCTGAGTGGTCAATTTTTTGACACACCCCAGACTGTCACCTTTCTCTTTCGTCTTTGGAGAGCAAAAGTCAGAAAGGTCAGGGTGAGTGGTGGCCACGGGGCAGATGCTGTGTGTCTCTGCAGCATCTCTGGGGTTTGTGCAGAACCGCTGGACTTCAGTAACTTCCACGCGGAAAGACGCGTCGCTGTGACAGACCTCAGTAAAGCAGTTCAGATCGTGATGGTGGCCATCAAGCTCGAGGCACAGTACTGTGCTGCAGTTGGACCCGTGTCCCCCTCTGGATTTGCGGTGGCATAAAGCTCAGCAGGAGCTCCTGGCACTGCTTTCCCAGAGATGCTATGAACACTCACCGCGTGCGAGTTGTGATGACGCCGCTCAGAGAATGGAAGTGCCTTTTGTTATGGAGGTACCAAGGTGATGAGTCCCATGTTGTACGTGAGTAGTGTTTTTGAACAACATCCACATGTGTTTGGGTTTTTAAAGTAACCAGCTGAAATGTCACAGCAGCATCCGAGCTACTACGAACAGATGGAGTACGAGAAGCCGGGAAGGCAGTCATTCCTGACTATTTAGACAGTGTCCCCTGTTGATTTATTTGAGCGGCACAACTGCATCACTCGGGCATCCCTAGGCCTCTTGCCCGCACGCTGGGAGCTCCTTCAGCTGACTGTCAGAGGTAGGAGCTCCTGCCCTGGAGCTGCAAAGCCAGAACCGAGCAGATCCCTCCCTTGACATTAGTTATCGGTGTTGTCTCTATCAAACGTGAGCCGTCGTGATGCTCAGCAGCCTGTCACAGTGGAATAAGAGAGTGTAAACCACATTTGAAATCTCTTGTGCTGCTGAGTGTTTGCACACTTGCAAAGAGCAGGCGGCTCGATGGGCACCATCAGTGGAAGGCTCCTCCGAATTCAGCCTGGGGCTCCAGTGCAGTGTTAGGAGGGGAGGGTATGACTTTCTGCTTGCTCTCGTCAAGGGGTCCTGCATCCACTGAGGACCAGTCAAGAGACAGGAGCAGATTGTTGATACCTCACAGAAATCTGTTCCCACACCAGGCTCCTAGGAAGTTGGTGAGGTAGGAGACTGCACCCACTGCAGACCAGTCAAGAGACAGGAGCAGGTTGTTGATACCTCGTATAAATCTGTTCCCACACCAGCTCCCAGGAAGTTGGTGAGGGAGGAGACCTCTGAGCTCGTCCAGAACCAAAGCCTCACGTCCACAGCTACTAACTTTGCAGATTCCTACAAAGGAATGGTACTGCCCTGAGATGGGGATGCATCAGAAGCGAGTCAACTACCCAGTTAGCACGGGATGACTTGATTTCCCTGTCTGGGGGAACAGTGCTGCCAACTCTGTAAACGCAAGAGGAACGCAAGGTGAGCGTCCACCTCCCACGCAGAGGCCAAAGCAAAAAGCAGGGTAAGTACTTCTGGAAAGAGCCACGAGGTGTATTTACTAACCACGTCAGATCAGAGCTGGGCTTTTATGTCAGACTGAGAATTCAGCATTTCCAGCAGACTCATGCTGATGTATGGGTGTGATAACATTGACGCAGGCAGAGACAACCACCAGTGAGTCACTGCACTGCTTCCTGCAGAAGCTGCTGCTTGTGGTGGGCACCCCGTTGCAGTCTAGCCTCGCTTTGCACATCCTACAGATGAGCCGAGCTCGCGGGGTGCAGGGAGATGTTCAGAGCAGGCTAGTGTGAGTTGTGTGAGAGAGCCGCCAACCAACCGTTACTTCAAGTAAGAGCATACTGCCCGGAACCACGGGCAGCAAAATGCGTTTACAGGCGATCACATTATCTTGGGATAATAGCGTGATGCTTTTCGCTGCTGCTCTGTGTGTTCTGATCGCTGAGCAAACAGGGCTACAGCTGGAGCAGGCTCAGCATTGTGAAGGGGTTTTGTGAGCAGAGGGCTTCCACGGGAGAGACCGGCTTTCCTACAGTGTTTTTGGGGAGCACTCCAAAAACCCACACGAGTGTTTGTTTTTTATGGCTCGAAACTCCACGGAGCAGCACCCTACCATCAGCAAGGCCTTTGTCTATTTGATAAGATCAGATGCCCTGCAAAGAGTTTCCTTCTCCACATCTGCGATGGTGACAGTAGTCTTTGGCTCAAAGGTGCTTTCAAAACTGGCCTCCAGGAATCAAGGAGCTAAGCGACTGCAGCAGTTTGCGTGCACAAGGGCTCTTTGCATTGAAAATCTCTTCTTGGGGAGGGCAGAGCTCCCTCTGGAAGTTTGGAGCTGAAGCTGCGCACCACGGCGCTGGTCTGAGATGGCTGCAGAAGTGCAGATGCCCAAAGTGCTTTTAGGGTGCTCCAGTTCACATCAAAGAGCGTTGACTTCGGCGCAGCTGGGAATGATCCCGGATTCACTTAGGAGCACGTTGCTCTTGTCTCCTGAGTGTCAGCTACAGCGAGCGCAGCCTTGGCCATTGAGAATAATCCGCAGAGTAAGCCTATTAGCTGAGGTTTAGCATCTGCATTTGTCTGCTCACATCTGCTTGCCTGACACATGTAATCTGCCTGCGCGTCACAGTTTACATCCCATTGTCAGCGGAAGATAATGAAACTTGATCAGTGTCTTCGTCTCGTCCTCCGTCTCTCTATGAAAGGTTTCTGCCTGTCAGCTCCTCCTCAGCGGCGCCCTTTGGCACGATGCTCAGCCAGGTCTGTCACTGGAGGGTAGGGAGCGCAAGGCTTGCGGGCAGCCCTACGACTTACCCTTGTTGGAGTCCAGTGGGTGCGGAAAGTGACACTTCAAGGGCTGTAAGAAAATAAAAGTGATGTAGTCATCTCCTACCCTGCCTTTCCTGTGGTTTCCTCTTCCATAGTTCTGGCCTGTCGCTTGATTAGTGGCTACTAGTCAGCAGTAGTTTTCCGAATACTTAGAATCACAGAACATCAGGGTTTGGAAGGGACCTCGAAAGATCATCCCGTCCAGTCCCCCTGCCACAGCAGCATCACCTACACCAGGTCACACTGGATGTTGTTTCTTTCTAATTCCTACAACTGTGGGCACCCCGGTACTTTTAGAAGAGCTTAGTCCAAAAGGTGACTTAAAGTCAGGGAAAATCAGGCCATGATCTTTCGAGGTCCCTTCCAATCCCTAATGTCCTGTTGATTACAAATGAGATGGTTATTAGGTTGAAAACTGATGGTTATTAGGTTGAATACTGATGATTATTGGTTCTGCTTAATGAAGCTGTCAGCCAGTGCAAACCATATATTAAATGCAATTGCATTGCCTTATGCTTCTGTCAGCTCAGAAACTCGGGGCACTGCTTTCTCACAAGCCATGGGCACAACAAAACGCTGGGCAGCGCTTCCTTTTCCAAGCAGGATGAGACACAGACCTTTCAAAAGCAGCCCTTTGTACCCAGATTTAAAGCCCATTAAATCTAATGTGGTTAAGAGTCACGCTGACTTCTGTGCCGTGTGGATCAGGGCTGCAGTAAAATGAGCAGTGTTCTCTGCTATTTTCTGTGCTAGATGTCTGGGTAACGCTGCTGTGGTGACTGTTTGATGGGATTATTAGCCCACTACACTTAAAACTTGCAGCCACACATCCCCAGCCCTCTTGCCTCTCTGAGCTCGGCGCTTGCCGCTCTTCTCTTCCAATTTACTTGGCAAATGGGAATTCACAGGGTGAGCTGCACTTTGCATTTCCACAGCATGAAAACAATGGAGGAGCTCCTGTTATCTGAAAAGGACGTCCTGCGGTGCAGGATCCAGCACTGGATCCCCAAATGTTGAGAGGTGAGGCAACACTTACGAGAGTGTTAGCTGACCAGAGCTGGGAGCCCTGAACGCTCAGCACTGTCTGGTTTGAAATCGGTACCCAGCATCAAACTGGCCACCAGCAAGGACTGCTGTGTTGAGGGGTGAGAAGCATCTCCCTGGGAGAGCGACTCCCTACCTCGCACCAGTAACGTGCCAAAGGAGGCAGTGGGGGAAGCCTAGAGCACGCTCCTGCTAACACATCCTCCCCGGGCAGGGCTTAATGTGAAGGGACACGTCCTCTTCTTGTGGAGTACCTCGGTGCGAAGCGAGGCCCACTGGCCTCCCAGAAAAGGAGTATTCTCCAGCGAGGCCAGCAGGCTGGTCTACACATCCTGAAAGAGATGATTCAGCCAGCCGTGCTAGCCGTGTGGCTCGATAGGCGCCCGTGTCAATGGCTGGGTGAGCCGGGGCACGGAGGCGAGCAAGGCTTTTTGTGATGCACGCTGAAACCTGGAGGGTGATGGATTTCCTATACAGCCCTATTTCTTGAGACTGTTCTTGCTCTTAGCCACGGCAATGTATTATCTCAAGCGAGGACGCTAGCACGGTTTGTAAGTCACAACACGTGTGGGTCTGAGGGTTTTATCTTGCTTCGAAACATCTACTAATCAACGAGATTCCTCCTTTTATGAAGCCTATTTTGTAGAGTTCTGTAAACAAGGTTCAACAGTCACAATTTCATTAGCATTGTATTGTTGCCATGGTAATGTGGGACCAATTCAATTGATGGGCTTTTCATCCTGGGCTTATTATAGAACTGCTCTTCCTGTCACAGACACGTCTATATGGGAACAGCAGACAGAGCTTGTAACGTGAATATTAGCCCAAAAGGTCGTGCTCGGTTCGATAGGGAGGTATCATGTTCTCGGCATCAGACCTAGGGATTATCGACAGGAGTCGCTAGACATTGTAGATGGCAGAGTGACCCTCCAAGATGAGGGGATCTGCTGTGGCAAAAGCACTTGGCTCTACCACGCTCGTTCTCTGTGATGCTCCTGGGAGGGCAGAGTCCTGCAGGCGCTAAGATCAAAGTTGCAAAAAGCAGAAGCAAATCCTACAGAACAAAATGCAGGCGGAAGGGGCGGTGGTCCTTGTGCTTCTGCGTGCTGCAGCGTGTTTTGGGGAACCCACCACCAAAGGTGACACCTCGCTCTCCTGCTCTGTAAAATGGGGACGACCACCCCTGTCTCCCCGCGTGGAGCCCCTGGGGTACGGCCGGGAACACGCGGTAGCTGAGGCTGCTAAACACTGTTACTGAGGGCGGTAGCGGTGCTTTACCGGCTCGAGGACAACGCGCTGCACAGGTCTACAGTTTGAGTGATGTCCCTGGGAGAATCGGGGCTCACCGGGACACGGCGGGGAGCTGGCAGAGCGAGCAGGCAGCAGACGCGTGCGGTTGTGAAGCAGCCGTTCTCGCGGTCTCGAACACTCGGTCGGGAGGTTCCTTAAAATCGAGAATGTTGTCGGCTGCAGAAAAAGCCTCCGCAGCCACCTGAGCCGGGAGAACCGTGCGGTGTAAGGCAGCGGCGGGGCGGCTGTTCAGTGGGTGTTGGAAGATGCTCTTGCGGGTTTTCACTGCTTTCCTATGACTGTTTGCTGTGATTGTGTTGGAAGATCTTTTGCCGTCCCGACACATGGTGTTCGTGCCGTCGTTTTTCAGCTCAGTGGTGTCGCGTCCTTGGCGGCAGCCCCGGTAAACTACGGGCAGAGCAGTACTCGGTGTAGTCAAGGACGCGTTCCATTTCGCGTGGTGCTTTGTCTGAGTTCCGACGACGGCATCTTCTCCCGCTGGGCGGGGAAAGAGAGGCCTTCACTGGCAGGTAGAAAGCATCTCAGAGGAGAGGTGGCTCTGTTCCATTAGGACCCTGCATGGTTCCTACTGTTATCTGTTTATTCGCTTTCACCACGGCATGGCCACAGCACCCAGCTGAGAGTGGGACCTGCTTGTGCCAAGCGCAGCAAAACCGTGCAGAGAGCCTCAGCTTCCTCTTCAGAGAGTCTGTGTGCAGAAGGCCTTTGGGAAAGACCAGAGCAAAGAAAAATAGAGAGGGAGGCGCAGCTTAAGTCGCTGGCTGGAGGTCCAGCAAGGAGTCAGTGGAAGAAGCAGAGAGGGTCTCCAGCCCCAGTTGCCCCATTGGGGTGCCTGTCCGCTGGGGGAAGGAGATGTTTTGAGTTATCCTGTCTCAAATTTGGAGGATTCAGACTAACTGGTGCACAGAGGCACCTCTCCCTCCTGATTTCAATGGCTGTGTCTATGCTGCTGAGCAGGGCAGCCTGAGGCGAAGCTTGAAGTCAGCTGAGCAGCCCCCCCCTATTACCTATGAAAACTCCTTCGGGCTGGCTCCCGGGCAGCCCTGTTAATCCTCGCAGGGCCAAAGGCTCAGGAACACCTTATGTTTTCAAGCGTGTTCAAGGGCACTGGGGTCAGGGTACCCATCAGAGGAATAGGAATGGGTTTCAACACCACAGCTGAGGCAGCAGGGATCAGGCTTTTTCCCTCTGCAGTAGGGGCTTTGAAATTCACAGGTGGACAGATGGAGGTGGGGGATGAGAAGAGATTTTGGACACAAGAGCAAAAAATTCACTCCGCGCCAGGATTTGAAGGCTTTGATCAGGAACAAATACGATGCCTTGGATGACTTAGGTGAGGAGAACGCTGGCCCGGGTCTTTGTGCTTTCTCTGTCTCTCTCTCTCTCTCTCTCTCTCTCTCTCTCTCTCTCTCTCTCTCCTTAATAGAACGTATTAAGAACACACGTGCTCTCCTTCCACAGAATGTGAACCCATTAGGCTCTAGGGGAGGGTGCATTCATCTTCTGACTAGTAAATACTTCCTTTGGCTGCGTGGCGCCTGCTGACTTTGCTGCTGTTGCAACCTTTCGCGATGTTTCCAGGAAACCTCGTTAGCTGTTAACGTTCATTTTTGGTTTTTATTAAGGCATCTGGAGAGAGTTTATAGGGATCTCCATTTAACTTCCCAATAAACACTGCAAAGGATATGGCAGCTTGGATTCGATCTCATGTACGCACCCGATGCACGGTCTGATTTGAAGGAAGACGCATTGGCCAGTCATGGCGTCAATGAGGCCAAAGCCGGCGGGTTTAAAACAGCAGTGTTGTGCTAAGCCTGGATGTTGTCATTGTGGCTGTGTATTGGGCTCTCTCCGTTGGTGAAAACGAAGGTCTGGCGTGCTGAAGTACCATCCATTGTGAGGGGGTTGGCCGCAGAGCACGGAGTAGGACGCGTGCTTGTTTAATCGTGTTGGTCTTAGATGACTTCAGAAGTATGCCCTGCTGCTGAACCGATGGTGCAAATCAGTTTCCTATAACCAGTTCAGTACTGGTGGCTCTTCTCTTGCTGAACAGAAGAACTCTCTCTTAAGAGAAGAGAAAGCGATAGGTCTCACTGAATGAGAATTTAAAGGAACTTAACCCATAATCCTGCTCTGGCAGGGGGATTGGACTGGATGATCTTTCGAGGTCCCTTCCAATCCCCAATGTTCTGTGATCCTGAAAACGATTGGGAGAGGAGGAGCTGGTGTGACCAGCTCCCTCGAGTGGTTTAGAAAAACGTGCCTTCAAGGAAGATCCCTAATTGGTGGAGTGTTTCAACCTGTCTTACAGTCTTACAGCCTAAGTCTCCTGCACTAGCCTGTCATCCTTCCTCGCCACATCAAACGGCCCACGGGAAACTGTAGACCTGCAGTCTGCGGGGACAGCTGGACGTCGGCGGCCTCTGGGGGAGCAGCTACAAGGTAGGGCCATGTCTAACTCCTTCAAACCATCCCATCAGCTCAGGTGTGCTGCTCGTCACTCTCACCACTGAGACTGACTTGTCTTCTGCTTGGGAAACCCTCCTGTCCGTGAGGCAGCCTCCTTGAGATAACTGGACCTTCCACAAGCCAATCACCCACTAACTAGTTTGGGCTGCATTCGTTGGATAGGATCTTCATAAGTAGAGCCAAGAGGACGGGCCAGAGATACTTCTTGCCTGTCTGTTTCATTTTGTCTTCATGCCACAAGTTATTTCCTCGTTATTTTTCTCGTCTCCTTTTCACTCTCCAGGTGTCTTTTCTTTCTACATTAGCTGTTAGGAAGGAATACCATTCCCTGCTCTAGCCAATTAAGCCACTGGTTTTAGTTCTTGTTCCAAGCATTCCAACAGCAAGTGATGTGTATTGGCGTTTGCTACACTCCTGAAAATCTAGGAAGAATTCTCTGGACCATTCTCTGCTACTATTGCTTGAGATGGTGCTCCAGGAAGAGGGACCATCCTGCAAAGGGCTGGGCATGGAGTGGGAACTGCTGGGGACGTACGTGGCCGTGAATCCGGTTTTGATCTGTCCATATGATTTTCCAGGTGAGCCTCGGACCCTGCCTATCGTCTGTGCTCCCAGACATCAACCCTATGATGGCAGATGGAGCGACTTCGAGTCCCACTTCCCCTGGCCACTGCCACTTGCTGCTCCTGATGCTGCCAGACACCTGACTGAGCTCCACTGCTGGCAGAGATGCTGCTGGGGGGCGGCTTCACCCGGCTTCTTGCTGCCTGCCTGTCTTATTCTTCTGAGTTATGCCCCCGTCCGCTCCCATCCCGTTGAGCCGCTGCCTCTGGGCTGAGTTTTCAGTTCTTACAGATGCTATGTAAACCAGCTCGCGTGCCTCGAGCCGGCTGAGCTCAGTAGAAATATAGTTAAATAAAAGGTACTGCTCTGATACCGGGAGGCTGATTGGAGACACGAGATACCAGTGTCATATCCTGTGGCTTTTATGTCGGCAGATGTAGATTTCAGCCATTAGAGTCTAGCTATCCCACAGACAACAAGCAGAGGAAATGGGTCTGGGTATCTTCAATTGTGACTCGCTGAGATACGTTCACCAGTAAATGGAGGACCTGGTAAGCTGCCAGGACGAATAAAAAACCTTTTGGGCTTCCTAGAAGAATAATCAGACGTGCAGTACGCGCTAGCTTCTAACGACGTGTAGCTTAAAGCAGCTCCCTGCTTACACACGACGCACTCGATTAGAACAGTACTGCAGGAGAGCTCTGACCTCGGAGAAGCAACGTGGGGTTCAGCTGCCGGCTCCAGCTTCTGGCGTGGGAACAAAGAGCAAGTGTAGGTCTCAGCTCACGGGTTTGTGTGAGGGCTAGTAATTCCCCAGCTCGTGTGTGGTGGTATCCAGGTGGCCATGAAATGCTCTGACAAAAGAGGGAGGAATAAGCAAAAGAGCCCGTAATGTAAAATGTGCCTGTTGTCAGCACCTGGAAGGGCTCGACGGCTAGAATCTGAGAGAGTGCTGTGGAGACAAATGTGAGGAGAGTACCACAGAGTCAGCTGTGTTTCTCTCCAGAGCCAAAGGAGATAGTCGGGTACAGCAAACGACACTAGTTGGTGCTCTCAGGGTGAACTCTGGGGATCAGGAAGTGACTTGGAAATAATGATGAATTAGCCTCACAGCTAGCGTCCAGGTAGAGAATAATGGCAGTTACGTGTGTGAGTAAAGGTCGTGGTTACCCTTCTTGCTCCATGAGAATGGAAGTCGAGGCGCAGGGAATGTACGCGTTTGTCCAGACCTGTGCCTTGCTGCTGTCACCATCCTTCTCTAGAGCTGTTCTGTTTCGAACATCTCCTTTTCCGAGTGCTGCCTGCGATACACGCGCCTGCTTAGGAGCTCGGCGACCCAGCCAGCTGAGCTTCCTTACGAAACAGTGCCTGCGAGCTCTCCATTTGCATTTGAATTCTCAAGCAGCAACGTTCCTGCTTGAAAAAATGTATTAAGGAAAAAAAAGAATGCTGAAAACCGGTGCAAAATCTGTCAGGGCCCCATCTGTGACTGAGTATCAGAATATCGCTGAGAAGCGCTGCGGAACAAAGTTCATTCCAAGTCTAACGCATCGTGCTTTTTGGATGATGGAATTAATTCAAGCAGGGTGAAACGAGGGCACCAGCCATTAAAAAGCTCTGTTCCTCCACTGAGGAGTCAAGGCAAGCAGCATCTCTGCGATGCGTGTGGTCTCGGCGCCTGGAGCCGCGCTTAAATACTCCAGGTTTTCCCCGGCGAAGTACTCGGTGTGCTCACAGCCCGTTTGGAGAGCTGCGTGTACCTGCTGCTTCTCTGGGGTCTCTCAGGGAACGAGTGACCCCTGCTCCTGAGAAGACGAGGACTTAGACGACATCTGCTTGCTGCAAAGAGCAAGTTTTCATAGCCAGGTACCCGAAGCAGCACCGAAACAAAAATACAGGCTCCACCTCAACCTTGAAAATCCCCCTACAAACGTGTTTATTTCCTTCTGAATGGGAACGTAGAAAGGTTGAGGAGGTGTGTTTCTGTCTCACCTGCTCAGGATCTGAATTCTTGAGAGCCTTGGCCTTGGCTTTTTGCTCTCGCCCATGCGATGTTTGCAATTAGCCGCAGGCAACAGGAACCCCGCAGCGTCAGCACCAGTCTAGAGCACAACGGTAAGTTTTCCCCTTTCCTAGGCATCCGAGCAGCAAACGTTCCGCGCACTGGCCCTTGGGTTTCCTCTTTATTGAACTGCTTTTACCATGACAAATAAATATTCATAAAGACATGGGGACAATAAATCACTTCAAGCTCTTCAAAGCCATTTTCTTTCGAGGCTGCGAGTATATTCAGCTGTGACTTGCCTCTAATGTTTCATTCAAAAGAGAGACTTCTAGAAGGACAATAGAGATAGTGTGTCGAGCAGTAATTAAAAGAGGGGGTGATTATTTTGATCTGTACTGTGCTCTGTCAAGTTCATAATCTCCTGTGTTTCTGAAGCTGACTTGCTACTCACTTCGTACAGAACCTCAAAGTAAATGTCTGTTTGAAGATGCTGTGCAGAACAGGAGGTACTGGCCTTGAGCCTGTGAGGTCCAGAGATCCTCTTGGCTCTGGAGTTTAGGTGCATCTGTCTTCTGCACCGTCCCAGACAGATAAGCTCAGGCAGGCACAGTCCCTCCTCCTAAAATGGGGAAGTAGATCGAGCTGCAGGGCAGAAGAGAGCCAAGGGCCACCCCGGTGCGTACGGCCACACGGAACGTGTCTTGCCAGTTAGATCTAGGCGGTGAAAGGTAAAGGTCTAGTTAGCTGAGCGTTTGAGGCTCTTGGTTCAAACCCAAGCAGCGATGGCGTTCCTTGTCTCACTAGATGTGTTTTGGCTACTGATACACACGTTGGCTCAAAGTTATCCTTCCTGATTTGTAGCTAACTTGGGCCCTGATTCAACGGAGCACTTCCATACAGGCTTAGATCGATTGCTTTAGGAAAGCAGTCTGCTTTGTGCTGCTTCTTGGGCAGGCATTCAAGTTCGAATTCAATGGAGCTTTGGAACAGCCCGGACCTTGAGGTCTAAGCGGTTGCTGAAGCAGTGCGCTGACAGAAAGACACTGGGACAGAGAATACCCGTGTCTAATCAGAGTGGTAGCACCTACTTTCATGGGAGATGACTCAGGGATGAGGCGTTATTCTGCTAGGGCAATCCGCTTTGTATCGTTTATTAGAAAGCCTTCACTCACGTGCTTGTTTTCACCAAAGGCAGCAGCTGAACAGTGTCACCCTTTGATAATTTATCTGTAATGTTCTTTCACTGAAAAAATAAAACACAGGAGAAGTGCTGGCACAGGGGCCCTTCCCAGTTGTTCACTGAGGCTCTCGATTCCCCACCACATCACGATGCTTTGGAGGACGGGCAGTTGGCATGCGAGGCAGAGCAGCTCGGCAATCCCACGGACTTGGAGACGACTGCATGTGAGACACCACGGTGTGCAGCATTTAGAAGTTAGACTCCCCCTTCAGAGTGACATTTGCAAGGGCTCTCTGCCCCTTCTGAATTTTGAGCGATCTGATCCCTTGTTTGCATTATGAAGTGTGATTCTGTGACTGGGTCTAGGTGATGCTGCTCTGGCAGGGGGATTGGACTGGATGATCTCTCGAGGTCCCTTCCAATCCTTAATGACTGGGTCTAGGTGATGCTGCTCTGGCAGGGGGATTGGACCAGATGATCTCTTGAGGTCCCTTCCAATCCTTAATGACTGGGTCTAGGTGATGCTGCTCTGGCAGTGGGATTGGACTGGATGATCTCTTGAGGTCCCTTCCAATCCCCAGTGTTCTGTGATTCTGTGAAATTATGATAGGTCTCATCATCTAACTCAATAAACGATGAGTATGAAGATCATGAGAAGATGCAGGAAGAGTCAAGGGGTGCTATCTCTTTGTACAACCATAGGGAAAGAACGTGATGCACATTATTCTGCTGGGTTTTGGGGGCAGAGTTCAACAGAAAGAACAGCTGTACCGCATTCACCTCATTCACAGTGGTGGAAGCTCCCAGTCACCTCTATTTATCCTAATTCTGCCCACACTTACTTTAAAAGGTCAGGAGATGAGTCAGGAACAGCTCTGTATTTCCTGGAAGCCCCTGAGCCAAGGTCCCTAGATCAAAGGGTGGACTTAAAGAGAAAACACAGAGGGATCTTCTCCTCCTCAGTAATTCTCAAACTGCAAGAAGAAAACAAAAAAGCAAGGCTCCCTTTCCAGTCCTGTCACCTACTCTGCTGTGGGAGAGAGGCAACCTAGAGCAGATCTGCTTTCTGCAGCCGTTGCTGCTTTGGACGGGCCATGTGGCCTCAAGTTTGAGCCAACTGTGCTCAATGTAGGACCACAGGCCCCCAGTGAAAGCAGCTAGAGCCTAGCGTGGGCAAACAGCTCCTGGAGCCCAGGGGGAGCAGGAGCAAGTCCTTGTCGAATCGAAGGCTCTCGACAATACGAAGAGCTGCTAGAAGGGCTAGCACAGGTGTCCTCCCTTCACTGGTACGTACGCTGTCGCGTGTCTTTGAGTAACTGTGGAGAAGTCACCTGCTCTGTTTTACACCGGTCGTGTCTTTGTGTGACTCTGCCTGTCTGTCACAGTCACCTTCCCTTGAAATCTATTAAAATGACAGCTTGTCACTCAAAGTCCCTTCGATGAGTCTGTCTTTTGCCTTCATTTGCTAGTTCTGCCTGCCGATATCGGACGAAACTCTTAGTACTGGTTTGTCCTGAGTTTTGCCTTTCAGCTGCCAAACTTGCTGGAGGCTTGAGTTTGCACCTGCAATTCTTTAGTTTTCCTCATTGTCTTTCTTTTACTGAAAGCCAGACTGTCCACTTTTTTCTTCTGGACTTGTAACAAGAAGAAGTAAGTAATAAGAAATAATAATAAGAAGAAAAAGTAATAAGAAACAATAATAATAAGTAATAATAGAAATAAGTGATAAGTAATAATAATAGGAAATAAGTGAGAAATAACAATAATTAATAACAAGAAGAAATAAGAAACAAAAAGAAGTAATAAGAAACAAGAACTATGTTAAGGCATTCTGGTCACAAGTAAGAAACCCCGACAGATGCTCAAATTCCCATGTTTTGAGTAAGAGTCTGGCACACACTGTGTTGCTCAGGGTGGAGGAGAAGCAGCCCACAATCTGCCAGCGTGTGTGAACTTCATGCCCTGATGCGGCGCTTAGGCTGATGTGAGCCTAGAGTGGAGCTCTAGGCAGGAGAGGGCTTTTTGGGGGCTTCTGCTGGTTTGTTTTTCCAGCGTTCTGGCTTTCCTGCAGGCATGAGAGTAGTTCCAAGTTGTAGCAGATGTAGACCATCCCCTAAGACTTGGGATCAATCGGATGGAAGACAACTGTTCTCCTTAACATCTTAAGGTTGACTTTGTTTTGCAAGCCTGCTTGGTGCCATTCAGACCCACAGCCTGCTGAAAGAAATGCTACTAAAGCAGCCGTAGTAGGGTTGAAAATCGACCAACTAGACTGATTTTGACCTCCAGTGTCCACTGCTCATCACAGGGGACGATGCTGTGACAGAGTCAGAAACAAAAGACCCATGTGGTAAAAAGGGGCAAGAGAGACCAGAGGGTGAAAAACAGGTGGTAGAAAGGAAACCAGGGAAGGGGTTAACCAAACAAGGGGACAAGTGTAGTGAAGGAGGAAGCTTAGCCCGAAGAGGCAGGGGCAGCCCCAGGGATGTGCTTGTAGCACTTCAGCAAAGGTCTGACTGACTTTCCGAGGCAGCAAAAACAGAATGAAAAGAGGAAGGGTGGGTGGGACACCCTAGAGCAAAGAGATGAGGGTTGAGGAAAGAAATGTGAGGTATCCTCTGGCTATTTATACCTTCTCTCGCGTTTCTTTCTCTGCAAAACATCCTGTGGCGCTGTTAGCGTGAAGGTGGGAGAAGCACAAGTAGATACGATGGATTAATGCTGCTGAAGGGTTTAAGGCATCAGTGTTGTGATTGTGAAGTGCAGTCTACTTATAAAACCGTAGAAGGGGGGAAAAACCCCACAGACCCTACTGTGGCTTGTACACCGATAGTAGAACAGCTCTTTGTATCCCAGATAGCTCAGCTGCTCCGTGACTCCAGCAGGATTCAAGGTGCTAAATCCTGGCACAAATAGACTCATTTTGAAGAGCCTTCTTTGCTCCAGTGGTGTCGCTGTCATCTTTCGTGGGAGGAATGCAAATCTTTGAAGTTGAGCTATGAACTTCAGAGGTGTATTGGGGCTGTCCCAGATAATCACAACAAGAAAACAAATTCCTTTGATTCTGTCTTCAGTGAAGTCAGCAGTAGTAGAAGTGGGTCCAGAGTCTGTTCCTCAGTGTTACAGCAGCCCTCCTGAAGCCTGAGCCTTGGAGATAAGAGACAAGGTCTGGAGTGAAGAAGAGTCCCTTGGTAGAGGAGGACTAGGGTGGGGAGCTCTCGGCCAAGCTGAACATCCATAAACCCATGGCTGATGCACCCAGGAGTGCTGGCAGAGCTGGCAGAAGTTACTGCCTGGCCGCTTTCCATCGTTCTTGAAAGGCCCTCAAGAATAGGAGTTGTGCCTGAAGACCGGAGGAAGACCAATGTCGCTCCAGTCTTCAAGATGGGTAAGAAAGATGACCTGGGAAGCTGCAAGTCTTAGCTCCATCCCTGGAAAGATGATGGAACAACGTCTTTGGGATTCCAGCTTTAACCAGCTAAAGAGAAGAAAGTTATCGGGAGTGGTCAGCGTGGAATCATCAAGGGGAAATCGTGCTTGCCTGACCTGATCTGATAGCTTTTGATGATGCTGTATCTGGCTGGGTAGCTGAGGACGGGGCAGTGAGTGTTATCTATCCTTGACTTCAGCAAGGCTGCAGACACTGCCTCCCATCATGTTTTCATTAGGAAAATCATGCAGTGCAGGTCGGAATAGAGCAGTGGTGTCCCCTGGGGATCAGTGTTGGGTCTGGTCTTGTCTAACATATTCAGCAATGACCTGGATGAGTGGGCAGAGTGCACCCTCAGCAAGTTTGCTTACGTGACAAAGCTAGGAGGCGTGCCTGACACACCAGAGGGCTGTGCTGGCACCCGCCGTGACCTGGACAGGCTGCAGGGTTGGGCAGAGAGGGATCTTGCTGTTTACAAGATCACAACCTACATCTGTAGTGAGTAGTACTTGCTCAGTCTTGTATCACTCGAGCATCACAAAATCAGACCCGAGGCTTTAATGGGGGCAGCTCACCGTCTTTAAGAGGCTGGGATGTACTTGTAAAGCATTGAACCTCAAACCAGAGCTGGCAGCTTCGGTGTATGATGGGAGAGTAACAAACAGATGGGCCAGCCAGTCTGCTACAACGTGGTTCAACTGCCGGTCTGGCTGCGTGTGTGTGTGTGTGTGTGTGGGGGGGAGCTCCTTAGTCAATCTTGATTGTCACAGCTCCACTGGCTTTGGTGTTTACAATAGTTGTATTTATGTGGCGATGATTAATTTATGCTGTGATCGAGAAAAAGAATAAAAAGTAATAAGGCCTTTTAAGCCCTGCGATGTTCTGTTCCTTTCAGGCTGCCAACAAACAAGCCCAGCGACAGCGCTGTAGGTTCTTGCTCCAATAGGTGTGAAGTGACAAATATGCGTGTAGATGTATATGATCTCATTGTCAGTTCCTGACAAGCTTAAAAAAACCTGCTTTGGCTATGGAAGCTCTCGAGGTAGGTGCTATGAGGCGTGTGGGAGAGATGCTTCAAGGTTTTGGAACGCTTGAAGCAGGAGTTTGCTGCGTGGGCTTAAAGGACCGTATCTGCAGCCCTCTCTCCCTCCATGAGCCCCAGCCAGGTGGAAATCCCACCTTCGCAGGCAGCTGTTGTGGCTGTAGTGCCCCGAACTGCAGACATTCTGCACGAAGGTGGAAGGCAGCTTGGCCAGAAGTTGCCATAGCAATGGATCGTTGTGCACTTCGAGACACGTAGGTGCTGCGATGCAAAGGGTGCTAATTGGTACGGGTGTGGGAAGGGCCTCGGCTGGACCTCAACCAAACAGGCAAAACCGAGCACAAATCGATCATCAGAAAAACACACAAACTTTCACTTTGCTTGTTTCTTACATAAACACTCCCTTTCTTACATAAACACAATGACTTGTATGTTCTGAGGTCTAACCTTGCATCAAGTAAACAGCAACCCATATAATGCACAGAACCACTCAGAACATTAGGGATTGGAATGTCCTGTCCTTGGATGCCACTGAGCAGAGCCTGGCTCCATCCCTGCTTATGTTCCGGCTCACACCCAGTGCCCCTTGTCCTGTCACTGGATGCCACTGAGCAGAGCCTGGCTCTATCCCCGCTATGTTCCGGCTCTCACCCAGTGCCCCTTGTCCTGTCACTGGATGCCACTGAGGAGAGCCTGGCTCCATCCCCGCTATGTTCCAGCTCTCACCCAGTGCCCCTTGTCCTGTCCGTGGATGCCAC
>JAOXOE010000698.1:2693522-2719533 GCA_028565055.1 Phoeniculus purpureus
TTGCACCAGGGGAGGTTTAGGTTGGACATCAGCTTTACTGAAAAGGTCATCAGACCTTGGATTAGAACGGCCAAGGAGGTTGAATCAGCATCTCTGCTGTGGCAGGGGGATTGGACTAGATGGTCTTTCGAGGTCCCTTCCAATCCCTAATGATTCTATGATGGCATGTAGATCTGGAACTTAGGACCATGGTTTAGTAGTCAGCTTGGGACAGCTGGGTTAGTGGTTGGACACAATGATCTAAAAGCCTTTCCCAGCCTAAGCAATTCTATGATTCTAAACATCCTACAAGAAACTCAAAAGACAAGCTGACCCTCACTTTAAGAGTTGCTTAGATGCAGCGTTGGGGGATCTGGTTTAGGGGTGAAGATGTAGCGTTGGGGGATCTGGTTTAGGGGTGAAGATGCAGCGTTGGGGGATCTGGTTTAGGGGTGAAGATGCAGCGTTGGGGGTTCTGGTTTAGGGGTGAAGTAGGGTTGGTGGTTGGACTCTATGATCCCAAGGGTCTTTTCCAACCTGAATGATTCTCTAATTCTATGATGTTCTTTTCCAACCTGAACGATTCTATAGCTCTATGATGTTGCCTCTGCACCAGCTGCGAGTCCTCCCTATTCTTGCATTGTACATGATGTATATTTATTGCTATTACAGAAATACACACTCAGTTGAAAAATTAATTCCAGGTTGGTCTAAGTATTCATTTCGTGCCCTCAATTTTGAATTTCAGTTACAAACACGGACAGATTGTTCAATCAGAAATATTATTGCTACGAGTATTCAAGCAAAATTGACTGGGAGTCAAAAGCAGCTGTCCTCTAGCCCAGGCTTGTGCTGGCGTGATGAAATTATCTTCCCTCTCTGATGCTGGATGGGAGCTGAAGTGGCCTCTGCTGTGTTGTCAAGGTCTGATTAATTAGCTCGTGAATTTGTAATTCCATGGACTGGAGCAAGTTTGTGCAGTTTGTACATAGTGTACCGAGTAAACAGAGAGAACACTGAGCTCATGAACAGGCTCCTGCTATTGTTGCATAAAGCTGTGTAAATAGAGGGTTTATTTTTCAGTGCAGCCTTATTAATGCCTTCCCCATTATTCTGTGCCATGAGGAACAGAGGGCCTTTATCTGCCCTGTTTGGCTGCAGGCTTTCAGCACAGTTCAAACACACAGCGTACTGTGCAAGTACAATCTGCTTCAGAACTAAACACAAGTAAATGCAGGTTGAAAAATGATCCTTTAAAAGAAACTTCTAATATCAACCATCCTGCCTCCATAGCAAGTCAGCTGCCAGTTAGGGCTTCGTGGTCTTCATTTCCCATCATGAATGTTGAAGTCTGATCTTCCTGGCCATGTTCCTGTGCGACTTGGTCTAGGTGATCCTGCTGTGGCAGGGGTATTGGACTAGATGGTCTTTCGAGGTCCCTTCCAATCCCTAATGACTGGATCTAGGGGATCCTGCTGTGGCAGGGGGATTGGACTATAGATGGTCTTTCAAGGTCCCTTCCAACCGCTAATGCCTGGATCTAGGGGATCCTGCTGTGTTGGGGAGGGATTGGACTAGATGATCTTTTGAGGTCACTTGCAATCCCTAACGTTCTGTGACTTCCCGTGACTGGGTGTATCCAGGACCTTTCCATGGAGATGACTGTTTGGCCACGTGTGGAGTTGGTCTACTGACAGCATGAAGCTGATGTGAAACGAACCTGTGGTAACAGCAAATGCAGACTGCTGGAAAGGGGTGTCCGTGTCTGGCAGCGAGTAGCCGGTCAAGATCTGTGAGCAAAGTTCCACAAGATTTCAGACAAGACGCCCTTCTGACAAGAGTCTCTCCTCCAGTTGCCCATCTGACAGTTGACTTCCTGGTGTGCTCTTGGAAAAGGGAATCATAGAATCATTAGGGAGTGGAAGGGACCTCGAAAGACCATCTAGTCTAGTCTCGATGCAAAGATGAGCCAGTGTCCAAGCAAAACAGAATCTTTCCGCTTTCCTTAGCAACAAGAGACCCCTGTAGTCAGAGGAACAGCAAATCACAACATCCAAGAGTGTCAGCTCCAGCTGGGGAATGGTGAGAAGGACTTAGAGGAGTGGGAGTCCTGAGAGTTGGGGTCTATTTATAACTCTGTAGAGATCTAACTGTGGATCTGGACAGAGTGCTCCAGATTGATGTGAATATCAGTAGCGATACATAAGACCCCTGTTGGCTTCCACAAACTTTGAAGTATGTTTGAACCAGACTTCAGTGGCTCACTACGTACTGCACTACCCACTACTGTTCTTCCAGGCTGAAGCAGAGACCTCCTGCACGAGCTGTCAGGCCAAAGCTGTTTCTCCCTGAGACCTGGAGAAAATAGGACAAGGGTGCAAGACAGTGATGCTGAGACTGGACTTGCCTTCTGCCATGAGGCAGGACCTGCCAAGCCTTCCTGTCTCTTCTGCAAGGAGGTGGCAGTCAGGAGAGCCTCGGCGTTGTGGGGTCTGCACCCAGCTAAATTCATTGTCTCCTGAGTGTAGGTGGGCAGCACGTTCAGGTGCAGCCTAGGTGTGGAAAGTGCCGCTTCAGAGGGAAGAGGCTCCCACTCGTTGGGCATCAGTTGCCTAGGCCAGGGAAGCCCCCCGGCGAATCCTACTGAGCAGTTTTCCAGGGTAGTTCTTGGTTGGTTTGGTTTTTTCACGGCACTGTCCCTTGCACTCACTCGGGCTTTTCCAAGGGCCGGAGAGAGCATCAGAAGGTAGCGTCGTCTGCGTGAACAGGCATCAAATACCCTCTGGCTTTCAGTTGCGGTCTTGCACCCCTGTTTAATTGCTGCCAGGTTTCTGCAGCTGACAATAATTTACTGCTGGTGCCAGTGTCGAGATGTAGCCGTTTAGCTCCCTGATTTGTGGGAGCAATGAGGTAATTTTATGCCTAGGTCCTCTCATTTGTACCTGCCAGCAACACAGAGACAGTCTTTCCTAATCAGGCCTTAAAAGTTCTTCTTGATTAATCTCCGACTGTGTTGGAGCCGTTCCAGAGTGAGGCCAGGGCAATTCATTTTGGGATCAGACCTATTAAGCAGTTGCAAGTGACTAATACACTGTCATCCTTCTGCTCTTAAGGATTTCTAACATCATGGAAGGACTGGTGGAGAACTGGGAGCTTCACAGCTCTTGTGACTCCACTGGCACCTTCTCTCCCCTTTGTTGACTCTTGGAGTCCTTGTCGCCAGTGAAATTTCCTCGTCTCGGTGTCTGTCTGCGTTCAGCTGGAAGCATTAACAGGTACTTGCAGATAGGAGAAGGGATCAGAGAGGAGAATCAGGTGGTGCTCTGATGTTGCATAAGAAGGTGAGTTCCTTGAGCATCAGAGGAAGTGAGGCATGGGGAGCGCCTGTGGTTTCTAGCCTGCTGATGTCCTTGATGCGTGGAGACCCCCTGCTCCCCTGGGTGCTTGCTTCTTCCTTGCTGCTGCCTGCCACCGCCTCCCTGGCCCTGGGTTTGGCCATCCCAGCATATCGCCATACGAGGACGATGGCTGGGCTGCGCTGGTTGGTAAAGCCACCGAACACCTCAAGAGAAGAAGTGCTACGCAGCTGTTGCTTGCTGTTCAAGCCACGGAATCACTGCGGTTGGAAAGGACCTCCTAGATCACGGAGCCAGACCACACGGCGCCTACAGGTACGTCTTGCCCTTCCTTTACTTTTACTCTTACCGAGCAGCCCCCTACCTGTGTTGTGAGGAGGAGTCACGATGAAAACCTGAGGAGGGACAAAAGAGCACTGGGGACTGACTGAGCGTTAATGTCAGCAAACAGATGAACTCCCTCGTGGTGACAGTAGTGCTTCTCACTGACGTTGCATCGCTTGCCTCCTGCCACACAAGCTCTGTCGTCTTGGCCTGGAGGTCTGAGGCCCTTGGCTCGTCTTCAGCCAGGTATGGCCTGAGGCAGTTTGTTGAAGGAGCCTCACAATTACCACGAGGAGCGTGACCCGAGGCTTTTCCGTGGCTTGGAGCGCGCAGCTTCTTCTCAGACCTGTGCTGAGCGCACGGCTCCGGTTTCTTTCCGTGTGTCCTGGACGGGCCGACCTTGTTCAGTCTGACCTGATCTGGCTGATTTGTGACGGGCTGCCTTTCTGAGCAAAGCTAAATGGAGCCCATTTCCTTGCCTCTTCCCGAGGGCCCCAGCGTCCTGCGAACCTCCAGCCGTTGCGAGCGAGGCTGGTAGGAGAAGCTCCAAGAAACGAAGGGGCTTAGTGTCAATATTCGCAATCATGTCGATCCCACTTTTTGAGCAATTTCTGCGATGTCGGTGCGCTCTGACGGCTCGTCAGAAGCACAAAGGTCAGCTCCAGCTTCCTCCGTTAATGGCCTGGCTCGATGCGCCCGGCAGCGTAATGTGTTTTATCAGGGAGGGAAATGATACTGGTTTAAGAGGTTTCATGTAACAGTCACATCCTGGCCAAATGTAATTTGGAAAACAATCAGGGCCATTACGGCTCACCCAGAAAGAGAGATAAAGACAGATAGCTCTATATGGCTCTTTAATAAGTCATTCACCCTGGGACTTGAGACATCAGATTGCCGAGTAATGCTATTAATGTACAAGCATGTTGGTAAGCCCGGGTGCTCTGTCCCGTTGGCTGCCCGTGGACGTGGCTCTGGTGCGGGTGTCGTGGCGGTGTGTGGATCCAGCCTATGCAAATGGACTCCCCAGTGCATCCATCACGCGGCTGACTTGGTTATTCCACACACCAAGGAGCATTTTCTGACATCAATCTGCATTCTGCCTAAACAGACCATTTTTCACCGACGATATTGTGCCGCGTTTATTGCGTGTCTGATGCTAATTGTTGGGCGCATCGATCACCCGTCACCCCGAGAGTTCAGAGAGCTTTGCCGCTTGTCCTGGCAACCTGGGAATTGGAGGCGCTTGGTCGCCCGTCGGCTGTAGCAGCAGCCCAAGGGTTTCCTGGAGAGCGCTGACATCTCGCCCTGGGGAGGCAGCACAGAGAGGAGAGTTAAGCAGTGGGTAGGGGCTGCCGTGCTGGGACTTGAAGGGGAAAAGTGACGCTGTTCTGATTCCATGGAGGTTCGGCTACGGCAGCAGCGCTCACCCTGCGACGATTAACTGATGTCCCCGATCCTGCGCCCTTCCGTTTGGAAGCAGCGTTCTACAAGGTCGTCGGGATGAGGACTGACTAGTGCAACAGGAGGACAGGGAGGGGTGCGAGGGGCTTGGTCTAGGTGGTCCTGCTGTGGCAGGGCGATTGGGCTGGATGATCTTTCTAAGTCTCTTCCAGTCCCTAATGACTTGATCTAGATGGTCCTGCTGTGGCAGGGCGATTGGGCTGGATGATCTTTCCAAGTCCCTTCCAGTCCCTAATGACTTGATCTAGGGGATCCTGCTGTGGCAGGGGGATTGGACTGGGTGATCTTTCCAAGTCCCTTCCAGTCCCTAATGACTTGATCTAGGGGATCCTGCTGTGGCAGGGGGATTGGGCTGGGTGATCTTTGGAGGTCCCTTCCAGTCCCTGATGACTTGATCTAGATGGTCCTGCTGTGGCAGGGGGATTGGGCTGGGTGATCTTTCCAAGTCCCTTCCAGTCCCTGATGACTTGATCTAGATGGTCCTGCTGTGGCGGGGGGGTTGGACTGGGTGATCTTTCCAAGAAGTCCCCACCTTCCAGTCCCTGATGTTCTGTGATCCTGTGCTGATTTCCCCTTTGTATGGCTGTGCTGTCTTGTGAGCACAGGATGCAGAAGCTCTGTAGCTGTTTCTCTCGCAGAAGTGCCTAGAAAGAAGGGGGGTATCCGGGGAGCAAAGGCTCTTTCGGTTTCTTGCGGGCAGATTCTGCACATGTGGCGATGGGTTACCGGTCAGAGGACCGTGATGTCAACAGACAAAGGATGGCTCTATCACAACAAATTCGACTGCCTGATAAAGGATCTGTTTTAATACGAATACGATGAACTCGTTGGTCACTCTCAAATGTCTCCTTCGTGAATGAAAAAGCAGAAGTGTTACAACAGGTTGAACTGCTGCTGCCGGGGGGCTGTCGATGCTGGTCGCTCTGTACCTGCCACAGCACGGGCGGCTTTGGACTAGAAAGCTGCTTGAGGCACCGGCTTCAGAAACAGGAGCAGAGTTTGCTGTTCGGACCCACTGCGTTCGTTCAGCAGTTCTCCTGTGACCTTTTTTGCAGTATGCAGTGGGGACTGTGTCGTTGCCGCACGCTCTGTTTGCCGAGCAGACCGTACGCCGCCGTCTTTTGCTCTATAACCTTCTGTGGTAGTCTCGTATTCAGGAGCAGAACCGTCTTGCCTGTGTATGTTTTGCTTTGGATCTTTCAGCTGTCATCGTGGCAACCTTCCTCCCAGGGGTTATTTATAAAGGATGCTGTGATTCAGGCAGCACGTGGGTCGTATGTGTGTCAGGCAGTGCACGCAGGGCCCTCCCCGCAGCATCTGCTTCCTTCTCTCTGCTCTCCCCTCCCAGCCTCTGCACAGCGCCTTGGCTGTCGCCTTCATCTCTGCCTCCCAGCAACCTCCCTCCCACCTGCCAGCTTTGTCTTCCAACACTGAAGGAATTTGCTGGATGTGCAGCTGGCTTGGGAGGGAGAAGACGGTGCAGCAGCAGCTGCAGCAGTCGTAGCAGTGAAGTACACGAGGGTACAGGTTACGTGAGCTCTTGTGTCAGAGAGGTGCAGTTACCTAAGGCGTTAGAGTCTGCACAAGCAGTGTGGACGTGACAGCAGCCCAGCTTGATGCTGCAGGGTTGGCTCGTTTGGGCCCTTCCCTGCCAGGCATGGGCTGTGTGGGGAGCTGCAGACAGCAGCAGACCTGCCTGCACCTCTGCCTGCCCAGCTGACCCCATGCACGACCGCGGCACTGGGAGCAGCCGGCGTGAGCCTCCCAGGGCAGGAAACATCTCCTTTACCTGCCCACGGAGCACCATGCAGAGCAGCGGTGGTTTGTAAATAATAGATGTTTAGAAACACTCAGGAAAAACCTTCAGCAGGAAATACACAGCGAAGCGTCACTGAGGCACCCCTGAGGCTGCCCGAGCCACAGGCCTGGTGAGCGAGGCTGTGATTGCCCCCCGCTCGTGGGGAGGGCGGCTTCGTTCAAGGGAGGTAACTAGCGGTGGGTGCTACGGCAGAGACCATCTGGGAAAGCCTGTCTGACACAGGTAAAAGTGAGGGTGGTGTTACGAGGGGCACCTGCTAGGCATGGGAGCACGGGTGACCTGTGTGCGCCTAGTGCTGCGGCTAATCACGTCCTTCAGAAGGAAAAAGGGAAGGAAGGAAAAGCCGGGTGGTTGTTGGCAAGAGAAGTTATGAAAGATGCGAACAACAAGGGAAAACGCCACCTCTATCCCCGCTAGTTTGTTTGTGCCTGGTGCTGAACTGCCGCCAGCAGCGTTGCTTGCTGGAGTGGTTTTGTAGAAGCCAGTCCTCTTAGAGTCCTCTTAGCCTTCTCTTGCCACGTCTCCGGGTGGTTTTGTCTGCAAACACACAGCCAGGTCCCAGTCGCGCAGCGGACTCGCAGAGCTCCATGTGAGCTCTCAACCTGTCCTCGCTGGCCAGCTTCAGCTCTGCCTTGTGTCTCTGTCGTGTCATGCAGATGACCGTCTGGCAACTCAAGCGCGCCGTGGAAGAGACAGAACTTCTGATCTTCCCCGGTTCATGTCTTCCCTGCTAGACCCTCTTTGATCACGGCGGCCAACCTCACCACCCCGCCTGTCGCTCAGGTCTGTGATTTGTGTGTCGTCTTGCACTCGGACCCTTTCTCGGGTCCTCACACCCGGGCTGTGCAACGATCCCGCTGCCTGCTCCCGCGCGGTGTCTCTGAGACATCGCCCTTCCTGCGCAGCGCCGTGGCCAAGGCCCTCCTCTGGTTTCTTCTACGTGCAACGCGTTTTCTCTCGTGCCTTGGCAAATGCAGCTCTGGCCACTTGGTGACCACTTGAAATGATGCTGCTGTCCCTCCTCCATCTCCTCCTTCTGCAGTGCATCAAGTCTTACTTGTCTGTGCTCTGTCCCGGAACACTTTCAGTTAGAGCTACTCAGCACTGCCTGCCGAGGTGACCCTGGTGCCGGCTTCAGTTGTTGGGTGCCCAGACTCGCACACGCAGCTTCTCCCAGACACCTTCCTCTTCTGAAAGGAGCATCCTACCAGCAGCCACAAGCTGCTTCTCATCCTTCCTCCTCGCCATCCCACAGGGAAACACTTCACACCCTCTTTTCCCAGCTACTGCTGGGCTCTTCATTTGCTGCCTTCCTGCTCAACACCATCTCGTGCCCCCTGTGCACCATCGGACATCTGGCTGTGCCTCACTTTTGCCTCTCGCATCATTCCTGCGCTGTGAACCTGCAGGAGCAGGTAACTGACAGCTTTCGAGGCTCAGCCCACAGCTGGGTTCTCGGGGTAGGAGTCTGTTTTGCTCCTGTGCACAAGCACGTGTGCCCGTTACGACGACGTAAACTGTCAGTCTCCCTTAATGTGACGAGAACGTGGCGCGGCAGGTACCGGCTCGAGCCTCCTCATGACTTATTTAATGTTCTACCTTCCTTGCCCTGGACTCTTACGTGCCTGTTGTTGTTTGCATAATTAACTTTGCCATCTAATAAGTAGAGATTAAAAGCCTCACTTTTCCGAGATCAAAGAATCTTCCACTTGTGTTCTAATGCAACACTTGAATTCTTGGACAGTCTGAAGAGGAAACCTAGGCAAGAGCCAGTGTTGAAAACAAACAAGGGGTGCTTTGATCTGGAGAATAGGACTTGAAGTGTTAATTGTTCCTGGTAAAGATAAAATCCAGCCCCAGAACGTGCAGTGTAAATATGAAGTGAAGCCACTGAAAAGGTGAGTTCAGGCTGCTGGGGAGACTCATCCCTGGCCCCCCAGAACTGCGGAGAGGATCAGTATTCTGTAAGTGAGCTGCCTTACTCTGAAAGAACCTGGAGTTCAAGGCTGCAAAGGACACCAGCGGGAGGGAAGATTCCTGTGAGGTTAATGGCACACACTGAGGTGGTGGTGGGCCACCACACAAAGGGTGACTACAGAGGGTGTCCGTGGATCAAGCTAGAGCAATCCACGGCTGTTCCTAGCCCCACAATGTTAGAGGAGATCACAGAACAACACTGGGATTCATTTGCATTGAGGAAGATCCACTTCACCATCGTGTATTTTAGATGCTGTGAAAGTGAGACTGCTGCTTCTCAGTGGTAACTGGGAGCTTGAGACACAAGTTCCAACCACAGCATCACAGAGCATCAGGGATTGGAAGGGACCTCGAAAGAACATCCAGTCCAGTCACACTGCCACAGCAGGATCACCTAGATCCAGTTGCACATGAACATGGCAAGGTGAGTCTTAAACGTCTCCAGAGAAGGAGACTCCACAGCCTGAGCAGCTCCTTCCAGGGCTCTGTCACCCTCACTGGGAAGAAGTTCCTTCTCATATTTGTATGGAGTGTCTTCTGTTCCAGCTCACACCCATTGCCCCTTGTCCTATCACTAGATAACACTGAGCAGAGCCTGGCTCCATCCTCCTGACACCCACCCTTCACATATTTATAAACATTAATAAGATCACCCTCGGTCTCCTTTTTCCCAGCTCCCTCAGCCTTTCCTCATCAGGGAGATGTTGCACTCCCTCGATCATCTCTGTTGCTCTGCGCTGGGCTCTCTCCAGCAGCTCTGTGTCCTCCTTGAACTGAGGGGCCCAGAACTGGACACAATATTCCACATGTGGTCTCCCCAGGGCAGAGTAGAGGGGGAGAAGAACCTCTCTCCATCTACTAACCACCCCTCTTCTGATCCACCCCATGACGCCATTTGCTGCCTTGGCCACAAGAGGGCGACACTGCTGGCTCCTGGCCATCCTGCTGGCCACCAGCACCGTTTCTCCTGCGCTGCTCTCCAGCAGGTCAGTCCCCACCCTATCCTGGTCCCTGGGGTTGTTCTTGCCCAGATGCCAGACTCCACACTGCCCTTGTTCGGGGTCACCCCCTGTCTCCTTGCCCAGCTCTCCAGGTCCCGCTGAATGGCAGCCCAGCTTTCCGGAAGCTCAGAGAGCATTGCGCAACATCCTGTGAAGTACTTCCCAATGGATGACAGCGTCTTCGTGCGCTGGTTGACCACGTCCCTTCAGCTGGTTGTTTGTGTAATTGGGATAGTTTTTAGTTTAAACTAGCACCCAACCAGGATCATCAAGATGCAGCTGGGGACAGGCGCTTTTCTTCTTAGGAAAATAATCGTCGGCTCTCCCTATTATGTGGCTGGGAGAGCATCAGGTTAGCAAACCCCATCTCGCTGTGGTTTTGATCGCTTGCCCTGTGCGGACGCTTGGTGCTTTGTGCCCGCACCCTTTTCTCCCCTTTTCATCGGGGCGAGCACAGGAGCATTTAAATGTCAAGAACAGATTGAAGAGCGATGGCAAGGACGTGGTGTGCCATGAGAAGAGCCTAGTTACAGAAAAGCGTTGCCTGATTCTCCGTGACTCGTGTTCTGCAAAAGCTTCTGCAGGCTTGCCTGTTGTTTTTACTGGTCTCACAGATTCGGTACTGGGGCATTTCAAGTCTAGCTTTGCTTTGACGGTTCCCTTACTGTACTGGAATGTGCTCGAAATGCAACAGATTGAAGGGGTCTGGCAGCTTTTTGGGTGCTGGCCTAGAAAAAGCAGCAGAGAGGTTTCTCTCGTAAGGTGAGCCAGCCGGCTCCAGGAGAGTTATCACTCCACACTGTCACCGGATTTACCAATGCCCAGAAACTGCTGGAGCGGGCAGGAACATTCCCCCGCCGTCACAGACAGGAGCAGCCACAGGTGCCCCGAGCAGCTGGAGTGGTTGGGTGTGATGGGGCTGAGCCCTGCCCAGCCCAGAGCCCCCTGGCAGAGGCTGGGGGGTGCAGGGCATCTCCTCACCGGGGCTGTGGTCAGCTCAAGCCTGAGCAGCTCCTGGAGACCAGCTGGGAATCCAAGCTGCAGCATCCTCCAGCACGCGCCTTGCTTTGCCCATCTTGGCTGCAGTGGCACTTCCTGTCGTTTTCAGAGCGCTCTTTTCAAACCGCTGCTCCCGAGGACCTAGAATGGTGCTCTAGGTGCTGCTTTACTTAACGTTTAAAGGCTACAAAGCCCATGAAAACATATAGCTGTGGGGAAATTAATGATGGTATCTCCTGCAAAGGAGCGCTCTGTATGTGCCTATCTGCTCAGGATGTTTTAAAGGGCGCACAGCGGAGTGCAGACAGCGATAGCGCCTTCGATTCTATCTGCCGCGCGTGTACGCGTGCATATCTGTCAGCCCAAGCACTTATTCCTCTTCCTACTCTGCACCGATAAAATCCGTGGAGGGTTTAACCCATCGGCGCGTGCGTCTCTCTGCTACTCATCTCCATTGTGCGTTCCGAAAGTTCAAGTGTTTGAATTGGTTTAAAGTCAGAATATTAATGGCTGTTCTTAGAAGTTCAGTAACCGTTATGATGGTCTTTCGCGGTCCCTTCCTGTCATCCCTGATGTTCTGTGTGGTTTTCCCAGCTGGTGGAGACTCGTAAAGGGCTGCGGCAGGAGAGCATGTAGTTAACTACTTTACAACAGTTGGGGTCTTGGTCCAAGAGGGGTTTGCTAGTAGGTGTGAAGAGAAGCTCTGAGGCCCCCTGGGCTCCTGATTGCTGAAGAACTGTGATGGCAGTTGTAGCTGATAAACCTTACTGAGAGGCAGTACTGTGTCATCACCTGGGCACGAGGTCCGAGAGAGTTCAGGGTACCCCCTCGCACGGGATTCGGTGGAGATTAACGCTGTTTACTCTTAAAGCATCAACCCAGGTGAGGGAGAGGACTGCCAGGAGGGTACATGGCTTCTCTCCAAAGATGCAGCTTTTCAGTTCAAGACCCAGAGGAACCACACCGAACTTCCCAAGGTAACTCGGCGGGCGGGAAAGGAGCCCCGTGCAGTGTGGTGCTGCGACTAGCCGCCTCCTTTTAGTGCGAAGCCACAACATCTGCCTCCTTTCCAGGCCAGTTTTAAATACAGCTCCCATGATGAAATCATAGAATCATCAGCGATTGGAAGGGATCTCAAAAGATCATCCAGTCCAATCCCCCTGCCACAGCAGCATCCCCTAGACCAAGTCACCATCAGAAACCTGCGAGGCAAGGGAAGAAGCACTGTGCTGACCTGGGGTCTCCAGTGCACTCGGAGGCATCACAAAGCAGCTCTCCTGCAGTCCAAGCCTGGACACTCCCTCTTTTCTCTCATCCAGTGACTCGCCTCTTCCCTGTGATCCCCCATTACAACACTTTCTGTCCTCTTCAGTTTATGGCTGTGCTGCTGCAAGGTGGTCTGTGGAGCTCGGTGTGGCTAATCCTTGGGATCGCACGGGATTGAGAAGGGAGTAATTGAAAGCAGCTGGCAGCGGTGGCAGTTAGGAACACAAATCAATGGCAGATAATCGTTTAAGCACAAACCAAAACAGACATCTACATGGAAAACAATCCTGGCCTTGGAGCTACACCCCATGCAAAAATCCTGCGTGCATTTGGCAGGGTACCGCCAGAAGAGCAACCCTGGTGCCAACACGGCCATCCTCTCGAGATGGCACTGGCAAACCCCCGCTGCAGGCCTGAGCTCGGCTGCAAATAGATTTTTGCCTTAGAGCTGCCCAGCATCAGATGCAGCAAAACCGCACTGGTCCCTGAGCTGTGTGAGGACCGTGGTCTGAGCTGAGAGTTGAGCTCATACCCCTTCTGGCTGGGATGCACTCGTCCTCCAGGTGACCAGAGGCAGCCCTATGTGTTTCTCCTTGCAGTGCACACAAGTCCAGCAGCAGCACCCTTCCGCACTGTGCTAACAGGCTGCACCTCTGAAAGTGCCACCTGAGCTCTCAGCCTGTGGGGGCCCTTGAGATGCTGCAGCAGGAGCATGAACCAGAGAGGCACCCCCGAGCCTCCGCCTGCATCCCCCAATGCAGCCCGTAGTTGGCTGAACGGGAGTGGCCAGCACCAGCCTGCAAAGCCAGCGCACAACTGCACACGAGAGCCCTGGGGCTCCTGGCAGGGCTGTCTCGAGCAGAATCGATTCCGGCGATGGCTGGAGCACTTCAGCCTCTGCGTTTGGAGTGTATCAACGTTACATTTCCACAGCCAACAGCTCTGCTTCCAACAGCCCATTTCTCGGGCGCGGTGGTCAGGAGATGGAGTCCGAGTCTCCTGCTATTCGAACATCGTTCTAGCCAAAGCGGCCATCTTCCGTGTCTTGGTCTCCTTCCCCTCGCTTGCTGAGAGCCACGCAGGGGCTCGCACCCCACCCGTTACTGAACTGCCTCTAAAGCCCTCAAGAATCGCTTGGAAAGGGGCAATTCCCATTCCCTCTGCATCAAGCGCGCATGCATATTCATACCGAACGGTTAGGAAGATTTGTGCCCGTTATAATTAGCATGTTTTGTGCATCTATTTTCTGTGCTATTAAATAACAAATTTGTGGTAACCGTAGCAACTGGAACATCACATGGCAGTGGTGCTATTTTGGGGATCACAGAAGTACCTTTCTTAAAGAAGCACTCGCACCTCTCGGATACAAACTGCTAATGATTGTCGCGAGGAAATATCTGTCGGGTAGATCACACTCATCCACCGCTGTGATGGTGATTCAACGGGCAGTGTGCTGCCTTGTTTTGCAGCCCCTCTGGCCACTCAGCCACCTGTTTCCAAAAAGCACAAGGGACTTGGAAGCGAGGAGAAAGGGGAGCCGCGTCACCTAGTAGTGGGACTTGCACTGGGGCAGATGTATTGAAGACATTGAAGAATTGTTGTTTCTGGCAAAGGAGTTAACAGGATCACAGAACACCAGGGATTGGAAGGGACCTCGAAAGATCATCCAGTCCAATCACCCTGCCAGAGCGGGATCCCCTAGACCAAGTCACACAGAAGCATGTGCAGGCAGGTTTTGAACATCTCCAGAGAAGGAGTTAACATTGGTCACACAGTTCTTCATGCTTGAACGGAGAAGAGCAGAAGGAAAGAGATGCTTTCATCTTGGACCAGTACAGCTCCTACTGGAATAAGCAATAGCTGTTGTGTTAGCTCTGCTGGAAGATGGGAGAGGTCCCTGGGGATCCCACATGGGAAGAGACCAGCTGAGCCATCAAAGCCAGTTCCCTGCTACTTGCAGTCAAGTGTCTTTGGCTGCCAGCTGTCTACTGTGCTCAACACCATGTCACAGAATCACAGAACACCAGGGATCAGAAGGGACCTCCAAAGATCACCCAGTCTAATCCCCCTGCCACAGCAGCATCACCTAGATCCAGTCGCACAGGAACATGTCCAGGTGGGTTTGAAACATCTCATAGAATCACAGAACATCAGGGATTGGAAGGGACCTCCAATGATCATCCAGTCCAATCCCCCTGATGCAGCAGGATCACCTAGACCGAGTCGCACAGGGACGCATCCAGCTGGGTTTGAAACATCTCCAGAGAAGGAGACTCTGCAGCCCCCCTGGGCAGCCTACCATGGGCCTTCCAACCTATCTCAGAGCCTTCTAGCTGATGAGACAAAGAGCGAGAGACCAAAAGCCACAACAGCAACGAGCCATTAAAAGTGCTCTGGCAGCAGCAAGGTGAGGATCCCCGTGCCAGGCTCCCGGCGGGGCAGGGGTTCCAAAGGAACTGTGCGCGGGCGCCACGTTCCAGATGGGGACAAAAGGCCTCGGGAGTCCCCGCCAATACTGGGATGAGTTGAAGAAGAAATGCGGAGGAAACTCTGTCTCTGACACGGGTAACTGGGGTAATCGTGAGGATGCAGGTGGGATGGACCGAACGGGAGCCCGTGAGAAACGAACGCTATTAAAAATGTCCTGCCCACACCGATGTGCTAATGAAAGATGCTGCCGGATGTGATTAATGGTTTGGTCGTGGAAGCGCCTGTGGAGGTGAAAGCCACCCTCAGCTGCATGGTGGTGCTATCCATCTCCCAGAGCAGAGGTGCTGAGGGATCACTCACCCTGGGTGGTTCCGACACAGGTGATTCGGGTTAATACTCACACTAAAGAGGCCATTAGAGGGGGAAATCACTCAGCCCGAGCTCGCCTGCCAAGGTGGACTTGGAAGCAGAGGAGTTGTACAGGAAAGTGGAGAAAGGAGGCATCGAGGGTTGATGGAAGGGCCTGTGGAACCAGCTGTAAATAGACAGCACAAGTATGTGTGGAAGATGAGGGTCTGGGGGGGTTGCAGGGACTGCCTGGGCTACGCTGGCAAAGGGGTGCGATGCCCGGCAAGTGCCCCAGACCTGTGGCCGGAGCCCCTGGCGCAGGCAAAGGCTCGATGAGCTGTGGATTGGCTCCTGGAAGAGTGCAAAGAGTAAAAGTTAATGAGAGTTTTAATTCAGTAAGCTTGCCTGAGACAAACCCTGCAACTGTGAGCCAGGCTGTGGGAGTTGGCCTGAGTAAGGGTTTCGAGGTGGGGCTTGGTCTCTGCCTCCATTCTGCTCTGCCCTGCGCCTGTGCGGGTGTGGGTTTGGGAATGTTTTCGTGAAAGTTCAGCTTTGCTGACTACTGATAGTTTTAGCACGACTCGTGAAGGAGAGAGGCTAATTCTGACTACGTTTTTGTCAAAGCAGCCTCTTCTTACGACGAACAACTGTAAGTGGTCGAAATGGTCTCTTCCAGCCATTTTGCAGTGAAGGACTTGGTTGCAAAAGGCGCTGTCCTGTGCGGAGGCTGCCTGAGAGGAGAGGCTCTCCCGATCCCCACCACGGTCGCTCTGTGTGTTAGGTTATTAGTCCCTTTGGACTTATCCCCTTTGTTCTGCCTTGTCGCAGCTCCTGCTGCTTCTGTGCCCGCTGCTTGCCCCATCCGCCAGCAGTGGGTTTATCTCCCTTCTTTGCCTTTGCTGTGGAGAGGGCCTGGCCCTTGGCTCGGTGGAGGGCAGCTCCGCTCCATCCCTCCCCTTGCCACACCAGCTGGTTCTCCTCCGAGCTGCCCCTTCTTAACAACAGCTGTGGACAAAGGTAGTAGAAGGCGGCGGTGGCGGCAGCAGCTCAGTGATCCAGCTGAACACGGCCGCTTCCAGGAGCCCCGAGCGGTGCAGCAAACGTAACCCCATTAGAGGCAAGAAAGGACAGTTGCACACTGTGCCTTTTGCTTCCTTTGCTTGCACCCCGCTGTGAAATCGGGACCTCCCCTGCCACTTTCTGTTTGGAGAGGATGAGAAGAAAAGAGCAAGATTTGGAAGATGCTGGCGAGCGATAAAGCACAAAGACGTTCTTATTCTTGTGCAGCAAAGGAGCGGCTTTCTGCCTCGCCTTTTGTTGGAGTTCTTAATCCAGCCCGTAAATAGGAACTTTCCCTTTGGACTGACTGTCTGGATAGCAGCCTTAGAGCTGATCAGAAGGTGGGAGATGCATATCAAAGAGAGCGGGCAGATACACACGCTCGCGGGAGCGGACTTGCTCGCGCGGCGCGGCGCTCCTCGGACGCTCTGTGTGAATGTTCCCGAGTACAAAGTGCGCTTCGTTCTTCCGCAGCTCAGGCACCGCCCTGCTAAGGCTGCCTGCCTGGTCCCTGGGGACTGCCTGCCTGCCTGCCTTCGGGCGAAGCACGCATCCTCTGAGCTAGCGCGGCGCGCCTTTGTGTGCGCGGCCTCACTCCGGTTTCCTCGATGCTGGGAGCAGAGCGCTGCGCTCCCGGGTCTCACACACGGCGATAGTTGCCCTGACCGTGTGAAAAGGGCGGCCAGAAAGGGACTAGGAAAAGGGCCTCAGGGTGGAGTGAGCTCTTCATAAGAAGCCAGATAGCCCTCAGAGAAAAACCGCGTTTCATGTTCCTGACAGACCTCTCTGCCTTACCCATTGTGCTACCTAAACTTCCGCCGTGAAGAGGTAGCCGCCTTGGCCACTTCCTCAAGGCTGCGGCACGGTTCCTGGTGAGTTTGGCTGTGGCAAGGCACCACTTTCCTTGGGTTTGGGAAGCCTCCAAGTCATAGGTGCTGCGCTAAGGATCCTGAAAACCCGCAGACTCGCCTTGCTTCCCGAGACACCTCTGACCCGGGCAACAGGCTCCAGGCTCCTTCGTCATTTTCTACTTGCGGAAAATCCTCACGGACTGAAGAGGGATTTTCCCCCAGTCAGAAATTAAGAGAGAGAAGGGATTCCTGTTATGAGTCTTAAAGATTAACGTGGAAGTCTAGTAAGCCCATAAATAGAAACTGTGATGCATCTGTTTTCCTTTTCGTTTTAAAATGCAGAAGTGAGTCACTTGACTTCCATTTTGTACTTGGGAACATTTGGGTGCCATTTGATGCTATTTCCGTTTTCCAGGGCAGCTTTTAAGCAGATTGTGTTTTCACAGGCGCTACTATTGCTGGACTTTAGGGGGTATTTGGAGCAATATAAAGAGGTGAACCTCCGACCAGCACAGTCAAGGCCATTTGAGAAAGTTGCTCATTCTAGAGAGCTCCAAAGCCAAACTTAGGGGTGGTTTTTTTCATTTCTTACATTAATCTTGTGTAAATCAAGTGGAACCTTACAGATCAATAATTAACCCAAGGAAAGAAAACCAGAGAAGCCGAATTTCTCTTCTGCTGCGCAGATCTGCTTTACAGAGCAGCAGAAGTAGAGATCGATATTTGTGAATGTTGTTGGCCTGGGTAGATTTTCTTCCCTATTGAGAAGACACTGTGTGAGAAGACACTGTGTGACTAGACAGGGGAACCTCTAGAGGAGACAGTGCAGGGTCAGCCCCATGTTCCCAGAGACTGAGGCTGTCAGCACAGAGGTAGCTGCTTATAACGATCCCAGCTCTTCCGCTGAGCAGTACAAGCGAGAGACGGACGTCTGCCTGCGTGCTCCTTTTGGGCTTTAAAATAGTCTTTATCACCGCTCTCCACCTTTCTGAACTGCCTTGGTGAGTCCTTTCCTGCTGCTGTCACGCTCTGCTTTTTACTCAAAGCAAACCAGGGACTGCCAGAATCACAAGTTCCATCGTGAGCCTTTAAAATGGCCGTGGGTATTGGTGTTGACACACACGGCCCTCTTCAGCTGGAAGCTGTGGGAAGCTTGAATCCGTCCCCCCGGTACCTTGTGAAGCAGCAGTGGAAGGGGACATGTTACTTCTGCTACGTGAATGGCAGCTGCTTTGTTCTTCTCTGTTCTGTACTTTAAGCAGGACAGGCACCTGAGCATCTCCTCCTTCAGGTACGAAGCCCTCACGTTTAAAACCCTTTGAATAAATATTTTATTTCGCTGTCAGTGTGTCCGCTGCTAAAAGGTGAGTCCTCCGTTGTCTGCTTCAGCTTCGCGAATAAACAGGCGCATCAGGCGGCAGCACGGCACCTCCCCAGCTGCTAACGCAAAGCGATGAGCGTGTGGTGAAAGGTCGGCCCTGGGGCCCGCAAACGCAACCTGCTTTTCATATTGATTGTGTTTTCCTGTGGGCTTCGGGTCAGGCACGGAGACCTCTGGGCTTGCTCTGGCTGCAGCTGTCTCGCTGTTTCCTTAGCCTACCTCGGACGAGCGCTGCAGCATCTCTGTGCTGGTGCTCCAAGGATGAAATGGGTTTGACGTTGATCAGCGTTGCGAAGGCATCGGTGTCTCCAGAAGTGTCTTCGGTGGTCCCCGTGAGGAAGAGGCTGGGCACGATGGAGGGTGCGCTCTGTGTGTGTTCACTAAAAATACCATAGAATCCTTAGGGCTTGGAAGGGACCTCGAGAGATCATCTAGTCCATCTCAAGGGTTAACGTTTCTCTGCGGGACACTTATTTCCACGCGTTATTCACGCTGTTGAGAACGAATGCTCTTGTTCAGCTTGCGATGGACTCGCGGCCAGAAAAGAGAGAGGATGTGGGCTCCTGCTTCAGCAGGGGCGCGCCGTGTCTTTCCCCAAAAGCATCGGTTCCTGTAGACCAGCTCGGCGCGTAGCTGCGCGATAAGGTGGGGAGAAAACGCGATTAGACGTTCAAATGCACGCATTAATCAGAAGGATCACGCACATCCACGCGGAGAGAGCCTGGCAGAGACTCAGCACCGCGGTGAATGATAAATGTCAAATTATAAGGATGCACATAAAAAAAGGCTGTGACTGTTAGGAACTGGGCTCTGCATTCGTGTGAGGGCTGCTGCATTTATCATCATCTCAAATCCCTCTAAGGTGCTTTGCCATTCACTGTCAGATTTCCTATGTGACACAATAAGATCTATGGCATACAAGGGTCCAAGGCGGCTTCTTTGCCGTTGCCAGGACACCCCGATGTATTTCGTGGCTTGATTTTATTTTTCTCTTTTAGCAAGAAGAATATTAAGCAGGAGACCTGCTGAAGTATTAGCAGCCAACTGCAGAATGGTTTTCCCTTCGGATGCGGTAACCTGGTGGCCAAAATGCAGGGAGAAAGGGGAGCAGCAGAGCGTGTTCACACTCGGCCGGCTGTCGGAGCGCCATAGGATGCACAATCAAAATGGATGCTAACTGAATCTCGATGTGCGAGAGCACGTGTTTAATTTGCAAGGTAGTTTGTTTAATTAGAAGGTAAGTACTAGTTACAATTCTTCGCACAGACTCTTTGAGAGCAGCAACAACACCTACAGAGCTTGCAAGCCACCTGAAGGATTTCTTTGATGCATCTGGTCCGTGGGGTAGGTACATTTAAACGAGAACGGGTCACTGCTTTGTTAAATGATGATGTTGGGTCTGCGCTCCATCGGTTACCGCTTCAAAGAATATCTAAACATCCCTTGCAAGATACTAGCTGCGTGAAGCACGTAGAATATTTTGCCGTGGAAGTGTGGTGAAAATGCCTTCCCTAATGTTGTTGGCTCAGAGAGACAACATTCACCCTGGTGCAGGTGACTTGCATCGAGCTAAGGCACCACATCAGTACAGAGGCATAAAACCTGTATGAGCCGCGTTCAGACCCCTCTGCACACAGGGCCATGTGATTCCTCCTGAAGCAACCATGTCTCTTTGAGGCTTGCTGTTCTTAGCAGTATCCTGTCCTTCCATATAACCCCCCCGAGCTTGCAGGGTTTGCAGTTCATTACCCTTAAGGTCTTTGAGGTCCGTGATAGGTTTTGGCCCCGTGCTCTGCTTTTAGCTGCGGTGGTTTCTTCAGCAGGACCTGTTGTCTGAACAGGCTCCTCCTCGCTTCTGACAGGCCGATGTGAGTCCAGAGCTGTGCCCATGCAGGAGCTGTTGGGTGCATCACGCGTTTGGCAAACAGCCGAAGCCAAAAGAGGAGCAACAGTGTCAAATGGAAAGGCAGTGGCAGCACAGCGATGGGTGCTGTGAGCGGTCACCCTGCTGCAGCTACGCCATCACAAGCTGAGGTCCAATTGCCTTCTGCCAGCTGCTCGGTGACGCTTCTTGGCTGTAACTGCTGGAAGAGTGTAAGGGAACTGCCTGCTCCAAGAGGTGGCTACCTCCCCTACCAGCGGTCTGTAGGGGTGGAACGTCTGGGTCAGCTTTTCCGGCAACAGCTCGGCAGCTCTCATGTTGTTAGGAACGGCTGGGAAGAGGCTGCTGACACCCAGCTCTCTAATATACTGAAGCTGGATCTTGTTCTGCTCAGTAGGTCTGATAGCATCAGCCTCCAGAGGATCAGTGTCTGACACTCCCAGTCTGTTGTTCATATTGGTTCGGTCTCAGCTGAGCTATTTCCAACAACGAAGAACGTATCTGAGCGAGTTACAATTTGCTGTAATCATATTTTTTCAGTGTTTCTCTGTGACAATTATCCCTGTAAATATTATTGCTTCACCTCAGCTCAACAGAGTGCCATCTATTTTGGTGTTCAGGCCCAACGTTCCACACTGAGTTTGCTGTGGAAGGACAACGGTGGCGTTTGTCATTGCCAGGCCCACTCCACCTATGGGCTGTCAGGGCTTCCAGCTGTAGTCCTGATTTGTGCTGTGTTAGCTGATCAGAAATTGCCATCTGAAGTTAAACTGTGCACATACCTCAATAACCTCTAAGGATAATAACGAAGGTTTGACTTGGTCTTCAACCAGACAAAGGGTTGACAGCCTGAAGGGTTGAGATGCAGCTTTTCAGTTCAATGTCTCTGACTTTGTGACTGGCCTCTGGGTTCAGTTTATTAACACGGGACACTGTTAATGTAATCAAAGGGCTGCACGTCTCAGTTCAGTTCCTACCGTGCTTACTGGCTGCGGCTTTTAGGATGGACCCTAAAAGTAGACTTTGTGAGAGTAGGCGTTATTTTTAGCCACCAGCTGAAGAGCAACAGGCACATCTGGACTTTCAGAGTGCCAGACACTGGGAGTGTCCAGAAGGAAGGTGCTCACTCTGAGAGCGCACAGAGCAAGTAAGTGTACGGGCAGGGAAAAGGGCTGAGAACAGTGGAATCACTGTCCCCACTTGGGCAACATGGCAAAAAAGACTCTCCGAAGTTACCTCTGCTGCCTGTGGCACACCTGGCATTTGAAGTAAAATCATGAGGATTCTCATGGGCCATCTTGACTACAAGGGCGACCTTCCCCTCCTGGAGATGATCTATAGGTAAGTGAACGCGCATTGATGCGATGTAAAGTTATAAACCACAAGCCTTTCAGAACTCGTGCCCCTGACAGATTGCAAAAACTTGTGGGTTGTCTGACCTTAGGCTAATCGATTCTTCCTCCTTGTGTCTTGGTCAAACTGCAAATGGGTAGAGTAATGAAGCCTTTTGAACACCGTAGTTCCTGGGTGTTGATCGTGACCCAGTTTCCATAAGTTGCTAGGATATGGGGATAGTCAGGGAAATGAAGATTCTATCTTATGAGACACGACTGAAAATCTTGGTTTAAACAAAAGGACTTACGAGAAGGAGTATTAGTACGCTGCGAGGGGAGTAAATATCAGAACTAATTAACTTCAAGGGCAGAATTGGCATCTGAACAAATGGATATAAACGGGCCACTAATAAATGAAGGCTGGAAATCTTAAGAAGCCGAGTTACGAGATTCTGGAACAGCCTTCCAAGGGGAATAGTAGGGCCAGAGAAGGTAAGCGCTTTTTAAATGGGTCTGGAACGGTCTATGAACGGGGTGTCGTGCTTGAGACAACCAGAGAGCTAGACTCTGGTTCCCAGGTGACAACCATAACAGCTAAGAGTGCGTTGGTGATGTTCTGGAAAAGGAAGCAGCCAGCCATCCTGTATCTCAACTTGGGTCACTTATGTTTTGGTTTTTAGGCTGTTCTGTTCGCAGAATCTCTTCGATTTCCTGATTATCCTGCCAGCCTAGCACTTCAGTTGCTCTTTGGCGTTTCCAGGTAAACCCTTCCTGTTCTCAAGTGCCGGTGTAGAAACGGGGCTGAAACAGCTGGAGCTAGTGTCGAGTGCGGCAGGAACTCCGCATGTTTACGGTGGAGGATGGCAGAGCAGAGATGGTCAAAAGCGGGGGCAGGAAGCTGGGCACCACGCACGGCTCTCTGCTGTTGTGGCTGAAGGCTGTGCAGCGGCTTGCCCGCTGCCTCCCGTGCGGGTCTTGCTGCGGGACACAGTACGAGGGTTCGAGTGCTAGCCAACCCTGCAGTGGGGAATGGCTAGTGATCGCCGAGTTCCTGAGAAAGCATCCATGAGGAGGGACCGCCCCACCGCCACCCCCTCCCGCCACAGACAGCCCTCCCTTCCCCGCACGCCGGAGGCGCCCCGCTCCCGGAGCCGGGCTCGGCAGAGCCGCTCCCGCGCGGGCTGCGGTGCCGCGCGTGGCCAGCAGGGGACTCTGCCGGTGCGCGCCGCGCGGGCCGCGGTCTGTGCGGCTGGGCCAGACCCGGGAGTGCCCGCAGAGCCCCCTCCCCTCGAGTGCGCCGGCCAAGGCAGGACCCTCCCCCGGTAGCCCTTCCAGGCGGTGCCGCAACACCGCGGGGGTGAGATTGGCCACCTCGGGCCCGCTGCCCTCCCGCAACGCCCCCGCCCGTGGCCGAGTCTGCGGTGCCGGGCGTGCGGGTCCAGCGGAGCGACGCCCCCCGACCGGGCGAGGCGGCGGCTGCAGGGAGACAAAAGGCCGCCGTCTGTCCGAATCTGCGGCAGGGCCGGGGTCTGATTCCTGCCTCCCGTCTCGCTGCAGCGCGGAGCCCCGAGGAAAGACGGTCTCGTTACCAACGGTAACGGCAGCCCGGCGTGCCCAGGGCAGCGGAGTGGAGGCGGCTGCGGTGCGGGTGCCGAAGCCCGTGTGAAAAGTGTTAACCGCAGGTGGAAAGCGGAAAGAGGGAATAAAGCTCGTCCTTTCACAGTGGCGTTGGGTTGTGGTGCGAAAAGGAAGGGAGCCGGGTACCTTGTATCGGGTACTGAGGCTTCTGAACTGTGACTCACAGTAACTAGT
Source organism: Phoeniculus purpureus (assembly GCA_028565055.1). Taxonomy (NCBI): domain Eukaryota; kingdom Metazoa; phylum Chordata; class Aves; order Bucerotiformes; family Phoeniculidae; genus Phoeniculus; species Phoeniculus purpureus. The sequence goes on from JAOXOE010000698.1 coordinate 2,716,802, forward strand.
TTGCTTTGACACGGGGGGGGGTTGGTCTGGGACAGCGTTTTGTGCATTACCGGGTACGTGGCGCTCAGAATGCGGGGGCACGGCGGAGCGTGGCGGCGGGAGGGGCACTAGGTGGTGCCCAAAGTTCCCGCGGTTCCCGCAGAAGCAGAAAGCACCTCTTTCGGGTGGCGGCGGGAGGGAGAGGCTGCTACCGGGCTGTCCCCTCACAGCCACCGCCGAAGTCCGCCTGGCTCCCTGGGAGGGTTCCCTGGCAACAGGAGAGAGGCAAACTCTCAAGTTGTGCCCGGGAAAAGTTGCCCGGATGGGGAGGGTCGGGAGGGATCCCGCTGTCGCCCGCCCGGTCCTGTTTGGTGCTGCGTGTTTGCCTTGTTCCTTGGCAAACCGAGGCAGGGCTTTGCCTAGGGGGCTTTCCGTAGTCGTGTGGAGAGAACGACAACAGCGTGTCTGCAGATTTCTCTGCCGAGTTTGGAAGAGGGGCTGAGGACAGCCGGAGTAGTGTTCCGTGCCGTTCGTGGCACCGGCTCTCCTCGCTTGTAGCCCTTCCTAAAGAAATACGTCCAAGCCCTCCTGGCGACGAGTCAAGACCAACAAAAGTTGGATCTTTTTCGAGAAGGGGGACCGGGATGGGCCGAGCCTGGCGGCCCTTGCCTGCCGCCCGCTCGTCGCGACGGGAACTTGACCTGCAGAGGGCAATAGTTGGACGCAAATGCTAACAAAGGCTCGTTGGCTCGGCTCCGTGGCCGGGACCCAAGAACGCTGTGTAGGTAGGCAGCCAGTGCTTAATTAATGTATATTGAAACAAAAGATAGGGTAAATTGTTTGATTTATCCTTAGGCTGCGTTTTCAGGGCTGGCCTAATTCATAACCGTCAGGTTTATTCTGAAAAGGCAAACACAAACTTCCAAGGGAAGCACGCAGGTAACTCCAGAATTACCCTAAACGCTAATTGTTTACTGGAACGTTGACATTCAGGCGCTCGGATTCGTATTATTAGAGTTATTATTCTCTCCTAATAAGATGGGCGAGGTGGAAACGAGCGGGAGCTTTCCTAATCGTGGTAGCGACTGCCAAGGGCGAACGCGCAGACTTTGTAGAAGGCGGCAGTCGTGCGGCTCCCCGCGCGGGCCATTGTCTGCGGCGGCGGGCGCTGCGTTCAGCACCGGGCGGGAGGACAGCGCCCGCTTCCGCCAGGCTGGGGCGGGCCGGGGCGGAACCTGCGCCGGGGGCCCTTTCCCCGGCCGGCAAGAGGATTGCTCCAGGAGTTGGGAAGAGCACCCCGACGGCCGCACTCCGTTCCCCCGCCTGTGTGTGTAGATGTGGCTGCTGTAGACGTCTGCAACGTGTCTACATATATGGCTTTAACCATTACATATACGTCTCTATAACCCCGTTATTCAGGCAAGAGTAGAAAACGCGAGTAAATTGGACTGTTGGCAGCAGGGGTGTCTGCAGGTCTGGATGCACGCTCCGGCTCTTCCCAACTCACCGCCTCCTTCCTCCCTCCACTCCCCAAATCATATTTATCTGAGATTATGTCAAATTTCAGTGATCGGAAATGTCTCGCTGAAAAGCCATTCTCGCTGGAAAAAGTCAAAAGGGTTCCTGGCATTAAAACAACCTTGCGTCATTCCTGATGAAATTAACAGCATTGTGTGTTTAGAGCTTTGGTATGGATGCACTTCGGTCACAGTAAGGAGTAAGAGATTCGGGGTCGAACTCCCCATCTGAGCTGGAGCCATCTGCTTTCACTAGCTGCGAATCCCAAGACCGGCACGCGAAAGCACCTAAGACCTGCAGTCCATTTTTTACTTGTCTTTAAGTGCAAGCGATGGGAATTGCTAACCTCGGCAAAGAAAATTTCATTTCCCCCATCCTGCTAAACGGTTCTGGTCGACATATGTTTGTTATCAGAGAGAGGTGCTATGAACACAGAGCCATTTTCTTAGCAGCTCTTTGACTCTGTGTTGCCATAGTCCCACACGGCATTGGTCCTTTCCCGTTGGGAAGACATGAATAAGAGACTATGAAGCTTGCACGTCAGATCTTCCTCAATTAATCCACCATTAGCATGTTTGGGATCCTCGACTGGATGGTTAACAGCAGCTTTGGTAACTGTATGCTGTCCATACTCAATTATGCTCTGCTAAAAATGAACTCTGCAGAACAACCTTCCTGAGCTGTCAGTGTCTCCCGTTTTCCTATTTTAACGCTTGGGTGTAGTGGCAGGCGACAGATGGTGTAGATCAGATCGATTTGATTGCATTAGGCGATTTTTTTTTCCTCCTCTCCCCCCCGACTCCTTTTCTGGAAGCCCACATTCATCTGAGAGGCGATCGCCGGGGACATGGGAAGCAAGAGCAGCCGCCGATGTGTGAAAGCAACGAGACACGGCCAGCCAGAGGCGCCGGGGTCCCTTCCCGGGGTTTGTTAACATGGTAATCCGGCACCAGGAGAGAAAGCTGCTTTCTGCTGTCCAGAGCCCATTCCCCGTCACACACCAGATGACTCCCTGGTTTTACACACAGTTGGAGTTCTGTTCGAGACCTGGATTTAAAGGGTAAGCGCTTCAATAGAGGTGGATTTCTGCTGGTTGCTCGGGTAGGTGGCGAAAGGAGTGAACTGCCGGCGATTTTGAAAAGAGGCTGCCTTTCAGCAGGAATGAATTTTGTCGTTCTTCCTCCTTTCTTTCTTTTCCATGTCCCTTTTTTTCTCCCCTTCCCCCCTCACTCTCT
>JAOXOE010000698.1:2719633-2734302 GCA_028565055.1 Phoeniculus purpureus
AGGGCCCCAGCCAACCTGCCCTTCAACACTGACAGGGATCATGGGGCAGCCACAACTGCCTTGGGCAACCTGTTCCATCCTCTCAGCACCCTCATAGCAAAGAACTGATTCCTCATGTCCAACCTCAATCTCCCTTCTTCACATCTGGAACCTTTTCCCCTTGTCCTCTCGCTGCTACCCATGTCTAAAGCCCTCCCTCAGCGTTCTTGGGTTGCATCCCTGTATTTCAGATACTGTCTTATTTTTCTCCTCAGTCCTATGAGAAGACACAAAATGACTGAAGAAAGTCATTTTTACGTGGTAGATCCAGAGTTAGAAGAACATAACTCTGGCAATGAATCAAATATTAAAGTTCTGTAGCACCTCCTGATGTGCCTCTCCTGCCTTTACGCGTAGTTTTTATTTGATCATCTTTTCTCTTTAATGTGTTCCTGGCTCTTTTTTTGTTACTTTCATTGACGTTTTCAAATCCTTTTCACCTTTTATATGTACTTGATGCTCCTTTCAGTCTTTATTGCTGCTTTGGTTCGTCTTGACACTTCTTCTTCTTGTGTGTCTTAGGAAGAATTTACTGTTCGTTTTCCCTTTATATGGCTTTGCCTTCCTTAGCCACTCTGCTGCCAGTTTTCCTGGTGTTAGCCTTCAGGAAGCTCTATACTCATTAGGGAGTGAGTAATGATGGAAGGAAGCGTGTGCAAGAGTACGTGAAATAGTGCTTAATCCATTCCTGTTTCCTTGAAGATACTAGAGAACATCAGTACTCAGCACTGGTGAGGCTGCACCTTAAGTACTGGCTCCAGTTTTGGGCACCTCAGTACAAGGGAACATCGAGATGCTGGAGTGAGCGAGAGGAGGGCAGTGAAGCTGGTGAAGGGCCTGAAGAATCAATCTGAAGAGAGATGGAGAGAGCTGGGACTGTTTAGTTTGAGGGAGAGGAGGCTGAGGGGAGACCTCATCGCTCTCTATATGTATCTGAAAGGATGTTGTGGAGATGTTGGTGCTGGTCTCTTCTCACAGGTCATTAGCGACAGAAGCAGAGGGAAGGGCTTCAAGCTCCAACAGGGGAGGGTTAGACTGGCCATAAGGAAGAAATTCTTCCTGGAGAAAGGGTGTCCAGGCAGTGGACTGGGCAGCCCAGGGTGGTGGTTGAGTCCCCACCCCTGATTGTGTTTAAAAGCTGCTTAGAAGTAGTTTTGGGGGATCTGGTAGACGACTAAGTCAGGCCACTTCCCTCTTCCTTATACTTGAATCAAACTAATGGGAAAATACCACGCCAGTTGGGATCTCTTAGCTCTGATATTGTTAACATGCTGCTGTGGGTCTAGGACACAGGTGTCTGACAGTAGCCTGTGGTCCACAGAGCATTTAGTGTTGCTGTAATCAAAGTTCTTCCATTACCTGTTCCCTTCATATACTTGCATTCCAAGATCAGGCATTCATTCTCTGTCAGAGCCCTCAAGCACTCACATATCTATGATTAAAGGTACATGTACATGCTATTAATAGTGTATTCCTTTTCTGGAGCCTATTTAACGAGTGAAAATCCATGCCTTGAAAATATATTCATTCTGCTCGCTGGTTTTTCAAACTGACATATTTAAAAGCCCTTCTTTTTTTTTTTTTTTTTAAGACTAATAATAGGATTTAATATACTGATTAATTCATTCCAACCTCTGCGAACAAAGCCGAGTAAAGTGAATTTCATCTACCGGCTTTATAAAAGACGAGTTTAATTTTAGACTTCAGTCACTCTGAAAACTAGAGAGCTCAGCCTCACGTTAAATTGTTTCTAGCTTGATTTTGTTTACATGTTCTGGGTCCTTCAGTTCCAGAAGGACACAGAACTTCTGGAGAGAGTCCAGCGCAGAGCCATAAAGATGATGAAGGGAGTGGAGCATCTCCCTGCTGAGGAAAGGCTGAGGGAGCTGGGTCTCCTTAGCTTGGAGAAAAGGAGATTGAAGGGCAACCTCATTAATGTTGATAAATATGTGAAGGGTGGGTGTCAGGAGGATGGAGCCAGGCTCTGCTCAGGGGCATCTAATGATAGGACAAGGGGCAATGGATGTAAGCTGGAAAAGAGAAGGTTCCACATCAATATGAGAGGGAACTTCTTCTCAGTGAGGGTGACAGAGCCCTGGAAGGGGCTGTCCAGGGGGTGTGTGTGGAGTCTTCTTCTCTGGAGATGTTTAAAACCACCTGGATATGTTCCTGTGCAACTTGCCTTGATCTTTAACATTACAGTTTGTGTGAGAGTTCATTTGAGCTGTAAGTTATAGTAAGATTTGTCCGTACTATGAGTATGAAGTGGAAAATGTTAGTTGTGGAGCTGTGTGTGGTACTAGTCTGATTTATTGGGTTTTCTTTGGTAAATTTACATTTGCTGGAGGTCTCTAGATGCTCAGTGTGATATCCCAGTGCTGGTTGAACATCTGGACATGTTCGTGTGTGACTGGATGTTGGTGATCCTGCTGTGGTGGGGGGATTGGACTAGATGATCTTTTGAGGTCCCTTTCAATCCCTAATGCTCTGTGATTCTGTTCCATAATCTTCCTCATGAGACTTGGTTATTACTAATGTTATAAACAGCAATAATTATCTGTTGATTAGTGAAAGAAACTGCTCTGAAGCATGGCCTAAACTGCTGATTAACCTTTTCAGCTTGTTTTTATTTAGTGGTATTTTATCTGCTGGTTGACTGTGTGGAAGCAGAGGAGTTATCTTTATGGCAGGTTTATAGGACTAGAATGTTTAGGCTCTGAACCCAAGTAGATCTGTTTGTCATTAAGCTGTTTCAAAGGTTCCATCTTCCTGTCAGCTGTCAGCAAGGGAGTAGGTTCTGATTTGACATCTGAGATCAAACACTCATCCCTGTGGATGTGAAAGTGTGATTAACTCAGCTTCCAAAAATCATAGAGGCATTTGAGTTGGACAGCACCATAAAGATCATCTAATTTCAGCCAAACTTGGTTGAGAAAAAAAGAAGGGTGAAGAAACAACACAAACAAAGACAGCTTTGAAGTTTGGGACTTGAGTTTAAGACTTTGTTTGCTTTTAAATTTGCCTCATCCCTGGAAGTATTCAAAATTAGGTTGGATGGGGCTCTGGGCAGCCTGGTCTGGTGAGAGGTGTCCCTGCCCATGGCAACTGGGTTGGGACTGATGATCTTTAAGGTCTCTTCCAACCTGAAATGTTCTGTAGCTGGGTCACCAGTTTTCACAGAATCAGAGAACATTAGGGATTGGAAGAGACTTTGAGAGACCATCCATTCCAGTCCCCCTGCCAGAGCAGGATGTCCTAGACCAAGTTACTCAGAAACATATCCAGATGGGTTTTAAACATCTCCAGAGAAGGAGACTCCACAACCCCCTGGGCAGCCCCAGTGCTCTGTCACCCTCACTGGGAAGAAGTTCCTTCTCACATTGTTGTGGAACCTCCTCTGTTCCAGCTCACACCCATTGCCTCTTGTCCTTAACATTGGGTGCCACTGAGCAGAGCCTGGCTCCATCCTCCTGACAGCCACCCTTCGCATATTTATTTATTACCCATCCTGTGAGAGTATCACAGAATTACGTGGCATTAGGGGTTGGAAGGGACCTTGAAAGATCATCCAGTCCAATCCCCCTGCCAGAGCAGGACCACCCAGACCAAGTCACACAGGAACATGCCCAGGTGGGTTTTAAACGTCTCCAGAGAAGGAGACTCAACACTTAACCAGATCAAATGCTTTAGAAGCAAAACTTGGCTGCAAGGTTTTGAACTTTGTAAGTAGACCATAAATAAAATTAATGCTTCTGCTGCTGTGCTTGATGCTGCCTTGGGCTTAATACTGCTGGTTAGACAGCTGAAAAGAAAAAGTTCCTTCCCCTTTTCCTTATTGAAGAGGGCAAAGTATTTTTTAAGGTTTCTTTAAAAAAAAAGGTAGGGTTGGGGAAGGAAGAAAAGATCCTAGAGCATGTGAAAAAGTATGATTCAGTGTTTATCGGGTTATGGTTTATTAATAGCAACAATGCTGTAAACAGATGCTTTAGTGATTACTTACAGTGAAACAGAATAGTCCTTGTGCAGAGCAGGGGAAGAAGCATTTAAGGTCACGAATACTGTAACTGAGGGGTGGTTTTCTTGGGTTGGGTTGTCTGTTTGTTGTTTTTTCGTCCAAAAGAAAAGCAAATTAAAATATGCTGTGTCGTGCAGCACAAATTGCTGTGCTGGATGTTCATGTGCTCCTTGCTTTCTGGAACTGTTAAAACCTCTGCTAAATCTCATGTCCCAGCTGTGCTGTGAGAATCTTTCTTGAGATTCCTGCTGGTTTTGTGAGCTTTGATTTAACTGGAGTTTTGGTATCGTTCAGTAGGAATAGGGGAAACACGGTGGCTTGATGTGACTGCCAGGCTACGGATGTCGTGAGCTTGAGCAGTGAGATTGGAGAAGGGTCTAGAGTGGCTGAGGGAGATGGGGCTGGTTCATCTGGAGAAAGGGAGGCTGAGCAGAGACCTTATTGCTGTCTGCAACTACCTGAAAAGAGGTTGGAGAGAGGTGGGGGTTGGTTTCTTCTTCCAAGGAACAAGTGATAGGACGAGAGGAAATGGCTTCAAGCTGCCCCAGGGGAAATTTGGGTTGACCATGAGTTAAAAATTCTTCATGGAAAGAATCCTCAGGCCCTGGAACAGGCTGCCCATGGAGGGGGTTTTGAATTGCCATCCCTGGATGTGTTCCATGGTCAAGGAGAACTGGAGCTCAGGGACAGGGTTTGGTGGTGGCCCTGGGACAGTTTAGTGGTGGCCCTGGGACCTTTAGGGTCATTGCGTTCTTTTCAGATGTGAATGATCCTGTGTGATACAGATGCCTATTGTCTAGAATACAACCATCTCTATACAGGTAGAAGTACTTTTGGTTAACAAGATTTTTAGACTAAACCACAGTGTTGGGGCTTTTTCCTTTTTTCCTAAGAAAACATGAATTTTCAAGTGGTGTCTCCTGCACAGGTCTGTCATTATTTCCATTTCCCTCTCTCTTTACTAGTTTTAAGTCCTTTGGCAAATCTAAAAGAATCATAGAATGATTCGGGTTGGAAAAGACCCTCGGGTCATCGAGTCCAACCATCAATACTCTACTCTAAAGAGATTTATGCCAAGTTCTGTAGTCTAAGGGATACTTTCTCCAGAAGTTCCATGAACAAGTTTGCCTCTGATTACTGATCCCAGTCTGGAGCATGAGCTGAATTCTTCTTGGAGAGCAGCAGTTCTCACGGCAGTTCACTGCGAGGATGAATGTTCTGAGGGGACCTGGCTTCACCGATTCTACACTCTGACATCACATTTGTGGGTGGAAGGGGGGTGCACTTTGGTTTTGTGGTTTGTTTTTGAGCTTTAAACTTCAGATTGGTGGTTTGAGCTCAATTCTGAACATATGACTTTTAAATTCTGGGTAGTTTGTTTTTACATTATTAAATCAGATTATGGGCTGCCCAGGGGGGTTGTGGAGTCTCCTTCTCTGGAGATGGTTAAAACCCACCTGGATGTGTTCCTGTGCAACTGGATCTAGGGGATTCTACTGTGGCAGGGACTGGATGATCTTTCAAGGTTCCTTCCAGTCCCTAATGACTGGATCTAGGGGATCCCGCTGTGGCCAGGGAATTTGACCGGATGATCTTCCAAGGTCCCTTCCAATCCCTAATGACTGGATCTAGGGGATCCTGCTGTGGTGGGGGGATTGGACTGGATGATCTTTCAAGGTCCCTTCCAACCCCTAATGACTGGATCTAGGGGATCCTGCTCTGGCAGGGGGACTGGGCTGGATGATCTTTGGAGGTCCCTTCCCACCCCTAAAGTTCTTTGATTCTGTGACTGCAATTTTATTGGCAAGATCCCCCTCAAGCATGGGAGTTTCATCCAGAGCAGGGGATTGTCATATTTGTCCAAGTTTAATGTGCAGCCTCAATGAGCCCAGCCAAGAGATGGGAGGCAGGTGAACATTTAGCTAAATGGTGTTTAGGTTATTCTTCTGCAGGGCTGTATCTGCCTGGTCAGACACCCACTTCGTATTTTACAGACGTGTCTCCCAGCCTTCGAAAATGGGGATTTGTGATATGGGAAGTACTTCCCCTAAGCTGTGACCATTTAACATTTTGGAAGCTGCTGTGTTGAACACCTACACGATGAGCCTCCACTGCTTCTTTGCCTTATGGGAGCATCTCTTGGTTGTGGATAAAAGTCCGTATTAATATCTTCTCCCCCTTCTACCTCAAATGCAATTTAAGGCTGCTGCGTAAAGCTGGAGGGAAGATGACTGTCAGCCTTGTATGCCTGCACATAGGGTGTGATGTAGCTGATAATGTACCGAGGGGCAGGGCATGAGAAGCCTGGAGAAGGCTGAAGGCATCGCTGGGGCTGGCTTGGTGGTGGAAAGGGTGTTCTTGGCTTCCAGTGTAGCTGTGCCGGTTTGCAGCAGCTCAGTGTTGATCTCTTTGGTGTCCAAGAAGATATATACTAGGACTTGCTATTTATGCAGTGATTTGTATTTGCTTTTCTCTGTCCTGGTTTTCATTGCCCCATTCAGCTTTTATTAGTCAGCACTGTTATAAGCAGCTTTCTTCCTTTTAACTCTATTTTATTGATTTCTGTGGTTTACAGGACCATTTCTTTCCCCACCGGCTCTTATGTGATTTAACCTGCTGCCCCTGTTTGACAGCTCCCAACTCAATTTATTTACTCCACCCCAAATCTTCATGTCTTCAGCTGTCTCCCAGTATCTCCACATTGATGTCTCCTTGTCCTCCAGTGCCACAGGCTGGCACTCAGCTTCTTGCCCCTCCTCCTAGGCTAATGCCCTTTGCCTCTCCCAGCCTGTCTCTGGGGCTCAAACTCCTATGATGCCTTGGTTTCATCTCCTCCTCCCTCTCCATGTCTTACCACTTCCTAGAGACTTAGGCAGATACATAACCCAACCCACAAATCTCACTGACAAGAAATGAGAAACCTGGGCACAGGCTCTCACTCTCAGAAACATCCATCTTTGTTTTCTTGGTATTTTGTTAGAAAAATGCTGCATCCCATGAGCTTAGAGTGGCTGCTGCCTTCTAAATCCTAGCACGTGTTATCCCTGAAGTGCACGTGAGACCTGCTGCTGGAGCTCTGTCCTGGGCAGTGGAGGTGTTGGGAGGGAGCTCAGGTCTGCTGGCTGAAACTTGTTTCTTCAGTGTGCTCCAAGCCGCGTTACTGCCTTCTACACCAGTTCAGCTGAGGTGTTTGTGAGGTCAGGAAGAGGGGAGGAGAGGTGAGACACGGAGAATGATTCCTAGTCTGCATGTAAGGCAGCTCACTGCAGTGTCTGTTGCCAGTTTAGAGGGCCTTGAGAGGCTGTTGCAGGGCTCTGATGTAGTGAGATGTGTGCCAAACCAACATGTGCTACCCTTCACTTCAAATGTCACCAAGCTGGTGTGTCTGCACTTGCTGCAGGAGCCGGTGATGGCGCTTCCAAGAGGTGCCTGTAGGTCGTGTGTTATGGCCCTCGTCCTGGTGCACGTCTGGTCTGTGGCCAAAACGCAGGCTCGCTTCTGTCTTCTAGCCAGTGGCTAGAGAAACACCGGATCACAGACTGTGTTGGGTTGGAAGGGACCTCCACAGGTCATCTAGTCCAACTCCACTACAACAAGCAGAGAGATCTCCAGCCAGAAGAGAGCTCAGAGCTCTATTTGCCTGGGGGGTAAGCTGCTCAGGTGCAGTGGCTGAATCCAGGGATAAGAATCAGAATCATTAGGGATTGGAAGGGACCTTGAAAGATCATCCAGTCCAATCCCCCTGCCACAGCAGGATCACCTAGACAAAGCTGCACAGGAACACATCCAGGCAGGTTTGAAACATCTCCAGAGAAGGAGGCTCCACAACCCCCCTGGGCAGCCCCTTCCAGTGCTCGGTCACCCTCACTGGGAAGAAGTTCCTTCTGATATTTATATGGAACATCCTCTGTTCCAGCTGACATCTGTTGCCCCTTGTCCTATCACTAGATGACACTGTGCAGAGCCTGGCTCCATCCTTCTGACAAGGAGAGATGCTGCTCACGTTCCCTGGCACAGGCAGTGTTATTATAGTGGCTCAATGCTGTGTTTTATTGAGATGAGTACAAGGATGTGCAAGATGTAAATAACAGAGCTAGGACATCAAACCAGAAACAAGCAGCCAAAGCAAAGAGAGCTCTGCGGGGCTGTGATCGTGGATGTGCTGGGTTTTACACCCTGTTCTACTTACTCCTTGTACTAAGAGGCCAGGTGCAGTTGTGTCTGCAAAGGAGACAGTGGCTGTGCTGGGCGTCAGTGTTCACACTAATGAAGCAGAAGAACTGGTTCCTCTACACAAACTTCTCAGTGTCATCTAGTGATAGGACAGGGGGCAATGGGTGTGCTTTTCCCCAGAGTCTTCCTGCAGCTTGGACAGCCCTTCCAGGCTGCTGCTAGCACAGGTGCCTTTGGTGTAGAAGGGAAGCACGAAGCGAGCAGGAACGCGGAGCCAAATGGGACTCGCGTCAGCTGGCTTCTCAGCACAATCGCAACGTGTTCCCAAGCACGGGCTTCTTGCCGCTTGCTCTCGTTACCCCTGTTTGCTTTTCATTTGCACTGATGGCTGAATGAAGCCGCTCCGCCGGAGCTTGTCTGCTGCGCCTGTCCTTTCGTTTGACAGTCTCGTGGCCTCGCTGCCCTCCTCTGCCCAATATTGCTTTTTCATAGACACGAGTTAATTCCTGCTGTATTGTGTGACAGGCTTGCAGCGGTGAGAGCCCAGCTTGCGAACGGCCTCGTTTCTTCCCAGCCCTTGGGGATTCTGCGTGTGTCAGTAAGAGGAGATAAAAACCATCGGCGTGTTCTTTCTGGCTGCTTACTGCTGAGCGCTTTTGTGAGCCACACCTTGGGACCCTGGGCACTGCCCCGTTCCCTTCTCCTTGCTTCTTGCCACATCCCCTTTCTTTCCATCTTGCCCATTCCTCACCTTCCCTCCAGGAACGCAGTAGCCACAGATCTTCTCTTAGTCTCCCCGCCACAGCTTGTTTGCGTGGCTGGAAGGAAAGGGCGCTGTCGCTCACCAGCTGGAGCTAATGGGCTGGGCTTGACCCTTGTTCTGGCTGGTTCTTTTGAGCTTCACACTCCTAGCAGATTTCTAATGTCCCAAGAAGCATCCAAGGTGTCAATGAAAGGATTTCTGCTATTGAGGAAATCTATTTATTATGATTTCTATAAAAGGTGGGTTATTTACTGTGTCTGTCCTCTGTATCAGGTCTGCATTGATCTTCTGAAAATTGAATATAGCCATAGCAGTATCGATAGCAACGAAATACCGGGCTCTTCATTGATAGTGACACTGCAAAGGTTTATTCTCACCAACGGGGGAAATGCAGCCACAGAGGTTCTCAGCAGCAAGTCCTGTCTTTTCTCGTTGCCTTATGTCTTGATGGTTTTTCTGATAGCAATCACTTTACCCCTGAACGATGGTGAGTGAGGTGGGATCAGGGCTGGGTGCTGAAACTCGGATATTGGTGAGTGAGGTGGGATCAGGGCTGGGTGCAGAAACTGGTGTATTGGTGACACAACTCAACATGATGCCAAATGAGGAAAGGAGATGGGCAGCACCACTGCCAAGTCAAGTGGTCAGTGGTGGGTGAGCGTGTTTGTGGCCTGATAGGAAAAGCACTTGATAAACTGTTTCCCAAAGCTCTTATCTGGTGGCAAAGGGGGTGAGCAGAGACTGGTGGCGTGGCCCTGGGAACTATTCCTTGTCTAGATGCGTGGCAGAGGGGGGCAGTGCTGCTGGCACACCTTGCAGAGTTGCTGCTGCTCTTGCCAGGCAGCAGGAGGATCGATGCTCATGGCCGTGTGTTTACCTCTGAGGACAGCCTGTTATCTTATAAGAAACCTGCAGATTAAGGCCCAGACAACACAGACAGCCTTTCAAAAGATCCACAAGCCCTCTGAGCCGGCGTGGTGTATTTATCTCTTAAGGAACCTTGTCATTAGGCTCAAATTAGAAATGATCTGTCAGTTTCCATTAATAATTAATGCTGAAATGTTAGCACTTGGGAAGACTGTGTCGAGAGCCACGCGTCCCATTTAACGCTGAGCAGTTTCATATTTACAGTAATTCCACCTTTCATCCCTTGATGTCAGCTTCTAAATCTTTAATGCTTTAATCACACCTCTTATTTTGATACCCCAAGCGAGCCGTTGTAACCTACATCCGCTCCCTTTCGACGAGGTGCACGTCTGGTACTGGAAGGGTAGTCAGCAGCACTTGTTAATTATTAAGGAAAACAAAACGCTGCCGCTAGAAAAGGATGTTTGTTCCCAGCTGTGTGTGTTGCCTTTAATCTGCACTGACAAGAAGCAAGAGGAATCATGAAAGAATCAGAGGAGCCACGAGAGATGATTGTTTGCAAAGAACATAACCCAGCAGAAAAGTGGGCAGCCTGGGCTTGATTCCATACGTGAACCTAATTACTGCGTAATGTGTCGCTCACTGGAAAGAACATACCTGTTCAAAATGCAGTTCAGGGAAGGCATGGCGAGTTGGGAGGCAGGTGACTTTTGCTCTTGCGGTGTGCTGCCTATAGCAGGCTCCTGGATGGCACTGAGAGAGCTCTTGAGGTGTGCTGCCTATAGCAGGCTCCTGGATGGCACTGAGAGAGCTCTTGAGGTGTGCTGCCCATAGCAGGCTCCTGGAGGGCACTGAGAGAGCTCTTGAGCTGTGCTGCCCATAGCAGGCACACTTTGAAAGCTTTCCTTTGGCTGTGTGGAGTCCAAATGTGCTGCACAGCTTGCAGCAAACGCTATAGCTGTTTGGAATCAAGGGGCTGTTAGACTAAGACACTCCAGAGTCTCCATCCTCTTTGGCTTGGTCATTCTCACCCAGTCAGACAGTCTTCTGCTGATCAGGTCATATCCTGCACTCATTTCCCCCCAGTGCTAGCGAGAGCAGGATGTGCAGAGCGGATGCCTATCAAGACTGGCTAATAATCAGTTCTTAGCAGAACTTCCACCCCAAATGCATGTACTTTGGGAGACTAGTCTGGAGTAAAGCTAGGGAGCTTTCTCTCAGCCTCTGAAGTTCTGCTTGTGTTATCAGCTCTCAGCAGTAGTATCTGCTGCTTTTATCAGGCTCCCATCAACTGAGCTTTTTACTCATTACGTGAAGAAGGGCTGAAGCCCCGTTAAGTTGTCTGTGGCTAAAGGAGAGATGACTGCACTGCTCCTTCCAGTGCTCGCTGGCCAGGGAAAGAGGCGTTCGGAGCACAGCGAACCTCAAAAACCGAACGGAGAACTCCCTGCTGCTGCATTACCCTGCAGGCATCCGATTCTCTTCCCGTGCCGTGGAACCACGTGCGTGCAGGAGGATCTGGAAACGGTTGGTGAGCTGTTGGGCAGGAGAAAGCAAATGAACATGTAGAGTACGTGTGCCCTTCATCCCAGACACGATGACTCTGTGTGTATAATAGATGGCAGCTAAAGCACAGTGGGTGCTTCCCGGTTTGCGAGTTGGTTATGAATTGATTTATTCATGAGCTGCTTTGTTTCTATGACAACTTTACTGGTCTAAACACGCAGAGCCGTGGCAGGAGCTCCACGGTCCAAAACCAATCGCATGCTACCGCCTGACCGGCCTCGATGCCTTAGGGAGAGTCCACGGTGAGGGCAGAAAGCACCGTGGGCTGTGCCATGATGAGAAGGCTTGCTTAATAGAAGAGAGTTCTTAAAGGTCCTCTGTGGCTTCCAACCCTACAATAAAAGGGGAAGATGGAAGTGAAGAAAGGAATCTGGTAGACAAACGCAAAATGGACCCAAACCCCAACTGCAGAGAGAGTGGCGTGTTCAGGAGAAAGCTGCAGATCAAACAGCAGCCTCTCCCCACACCAGAGCTTGCAAGAAGCTACTGATATTCATCATGGATCTAGAGCTACAAAAGAAACGGGAGAGCTATTGTTTAGTAGGAAATTAGTGTGGCAGTATAGGGCATTAGCTGATAAAAGGGTTGGGAGGCTCCCTGGGACCAACACAAATGGGATCAGAGGAAAAAGTCAATAAGTGGATCAGATGATAAAAGGAAAAATTCTGAAATACAAGAGTGATAATTAAGATGGGGCTGAAAAGATGACATCTGCTGTGGAGGCTTGAGACCTGAGCTTTCTGCAGTATAGAAAATACAGGTTGTGTAGCAGGGCTTCTGCGGCTGAACCCCATGGCAGAGCTTTCTCCAAAACAGCATCCTAAACTGTGGTCACATGAGTCTGCTTTGGCCGCTTCTGTCCTGGGTGACACAAAGCTCTTTGGGACATCGCAAGCGAGACTGGGAGGGAATGGAGTCTGTGAAACTGTCTCTCCTTCTCCAGGGGTTGAGGGTCCAGTGCTGCCCTGGCGCTGCAGCTGAGCCGGACTGATGGTGTCCAGCCACTGTGGCTTGGCTATTGGGATGTCACTCACTGAAGTGCCGCTGATTTTTACTTCTTGGAGCGTGACAAAGTGTTAAAGCAAAGCCTGCTGGTGTGCTGGGAGAAAGTGAGGTCCTGTTTTGCCCTTGGACTCCGTTTCTAGGCACTGACTCTTCTGCCCGTGGAAGAGCCAGTTGCCTTTTCAGGATTCGGTTTGGATTTGTGTAGTAGAGATGCTCTCTCGTCTTTCCCAGGAAAAACCTCTTGCGGTCATTCTTTATGTGTTTTTCTGAGTGGCCCAACCGTTCCGCTGTGAGAAGGATGCGCTTTTGACTCAGCTTTGGTTTTAAAGTAGAACATAGGCTGGATGGCGGAGCAGGGGATCCCTCAGGTCGGACTTAAGCGAAGGCAGGGAGTCCGAATCTGTCCTACGTAGTCCTTAATGGGCCAGCAGAAGCTTCACTCAGCACTTCTGAAACACCTGCTGGCTTTTGAGTGTTGTTCCCAAGAAATGCAGCAAAGAATGGCTGCTGGTGGAAGACAGCTGGGTAAGGATGCTGCTTGGCACTGGTTATTTGACTGCCAGGACCAGGAGCCAAGGCAGCTGGCCAGAAGCCATTTGGTGCAGGCACCGGAGAGATGGGCAGCCTGGCAGTGCAAGTACTGCTCAGCTGTTTTGTTCCAATCCTTTGCACATCCTCTTCTCGTGTTCAGGTGTTGGGAGTCTTCTGCAAGATGGAGCGGTGGATCTCTAGCGTCCAAGTGAGGTTGTAGCTCATAGTGATGCCGTTGAAGTGCTGGCTGTTGGATGTTCACTGAGCTACCTAGGAAAGAGCCATTGTTTGTCCATCAATTATTTATGCACGAGATGCAATTATTTAGCGATGACTATAAACCGAGCACAACATGGGGAAGATTGTTCTGAGCTTGCTCAGCACTGGGCTTGGCGAGTACTTGCTCTTCAGCTGATGTGCCATCATTCCCTTTCTCAGCAAACAGCAGGACAGCTGAACTATAGATATGGTAGAAGAAATACCATAGGCAAGGGAAGGAAATTGTGATGTCTGAAACCAACAGTGCAGTCGCCTTGGCCCTGCTCACCTCATACTCAGTGCAAAGTCCAGAGGGAGAAGTGTAAAGCGCCTTTCAGAATCTGCATGTCAGATTGGGCTGGGTGATCTTTTGAGGTCCCTTCCAATCCCTAATGTTCTGTGACTTGATCTAGGAGCTCCTGCCATTGTGGGGGGATTGGACTGGATGATCTTTCGAGGTCCCTTGTGACTCTGTGATCCATAACCTGTGTGAGGCTGTGTCTGTGCAGGTAAGGGTGCGTCACACGTGAGCTGATGTGATCGCTTACGCCTGCAGCGCTTGCTGCTCGCACACATTCAGATGTGATACGGGTGCCTTTATGTGCTGCTTCTCTGGGCTTGGCTGTGAGCGCGTGTGTGCGTACACGCGTGTGCAGAGGGCTTGTGAGCAGACACCCTTCTTCATTAAGCAAGTGACATTTCCATGCTGGTGCAGCATCTATCCATCTTCTTTCTGGCAAAGCTGTGTGCCTTTCAGTCAGCGTCTGACCCAAGATCAATGAGAGAGAGCTTTTTGAAGGTGCTTTAAGGTCCTGCGGCGAGGGAGATGATCAGAAAGCTGCCATAAGCTTCAGAGCCGCTTGACAAATGAGAACTGTTTTGGCACTCTGTAAACTGCTGTCGCATCGGGCACAAACACTAATTAGAAAGACTTTGCTATTGAGACTGTCCAGTGCATTAAATACCCCTCCTGCTTATTGCAATTAGCTTCGCCATTGACTCGCTCTTCATGCCACAAGACTATCAAAGATGGGACTGCATAAGGGATGGTTTAATAATTTATGAGGAAATTAGAACTGAATGGCAAATGGCTTTTGCCTGCTACCCTCTGACCTCTCATTCCTTGCAGAGCGCTAAGCTCCCGTGTGAAATGCACTAGGCTTTGGTCTTGCCTGCCTGGAGAAGAATCAGCAACCTGAGATGCACAAATAAGCAGCTATCGGATCGTGTGGTCTGGGGACGAAGCGATGTGGGCAGGATCTGAGAAGCAGCCGGACCTTGTGCACTGTGCAGGCTGCAGAGAGAGAATTTTATGCTCCCCCTGTGCTGCTGTCCAGAATGGTTCACACAATCACAGGACAGCAGGGATTGGAAAGGACCTCCAAAGATCACCCAGTCCAATCCCCCTGCCACAGCAGGATCCCCTAGATCCAGTCATTAGGGATTGGAAGG
>JAOXOE010000698.1:2749572-2761264 GCA_028565055.1 Phoeniculus purpureus
CGCGCTCTCGCCGCCGCCGAGCCGCCCCCGCCCGCGGTGGATGCCGGCGGGGAGCGGGGCTGCCGCGGCCGGCGGAGCCCACGTACATGCGCGGGCGCTCTCCGCTGAGCAGCATGCTTTACTTCCAGATGGTGATCATGGCAGGGACCGTGATGCTGGCTTACTACTTCGAGTACACCGACACCTTCGCGGTCAACGTGCAAGGCTTCTTCTGCTACGAGGGCGCGTACCGAAAGCCCTACCCGGGCCCGGAGGACCGCAGCGCCGTGCCCCCAGTGCTCCTCTACTCTCTGACCGCAGGCGTGCCCGTGCTGGTGGTAAGCCCGGCCCGCCGCGAAAACCCTCGGGCAACGTGTTGAAGCGGGCCGCGCCGGCGGGGCGAGCGACCGGCGGGTGGAACCCCCCGCGCTGCCGGCGCTGCGGGTCTGCGCCCCGGCCCCAGCCCACCCTGCGCCTCCCAAGTTTATTTTTAGCCCCGATTTATGTAACGGCCGGTGTCTGCATTGCCGGCCCCGTTCGACTCCGGTTGGTGAGAATTCGCTTTCCTTTTCCGAAGCGTGTGTCGGCTGCAGGTCGCTGGGCTACCTGACGGAAACCCACTTGTAAGCAACCGCTTCCTGATCTTTCACCCACTACTAAATAGAAAACCCCGCTGTCGGGTTGGTTTTTCGCAAGTGAGCTGCTTGTGTGCGAGGTGTGGGGGGCAGCTCTGCTCGCTTTCGTTGTCTCCGTGTGTCACAGCTGCTGCCGTGCGGGCAGACGAAACCTGTGCGTCTCTGACTGAAGCTGCCCTTCGGTCACTCGCGTTTAAATAGGTTTGTCTCAAATGACATTTATGTCATCGGTTTTTCTTTGCGTTTTTCGGTCAACAGCTGAGAAGGGGCAGAGCAGTGGATTGTCTTCCCTTGAAGTTGCTGAATGTACTGCTTGTGTCTTCAGACAGCGAGGGCAGCAGCAGCAGCATTTAATCATCCCTGACCACAGTGTGGAGCAAAGAGTGAGAAGGAATGAGATGGGAGTATGTGACCATCAGGGATGGGTCACGCATAGGCTCCCCGGGTGCATGCACAGTGAGGCATACAGAAACTCCTTGTAAACAGCTTATTCCATCAGCTGGATCTGTTAAAGTAAAATTGAACAAAAAAAAAAACCCAGTAAGAAGCAGCTTCTGAAGACAGCACTTGTTTGTTTCACAGATTGATTCCTTTTCAGGAAGATATTAAAAATAGGGTAAGAGAAAGCTTCCCTGTAGTATGGCAGTCCCAGACGGGATTACTTTCTGCGTTGTAGCACCATGAGGTCTTAGCTGGTAGCCAACAGAAAACCTCGTGGTCAGGCTCCGAACTAGTCTTTGACACTTTGCTCTTCTTTTTTCTTTCCAGGGCTTGAGCTGCATCATTTGCCCAAGCGCATTGTGTAGCCTTTTGCTTGTAGTTTCCTTTTTGCTTTTACATCAATTCAATGACAGTTTTATGCACACGCTTGTTGTCTTTTTTGAGCCCCCCAACACCACTGAGATTGGTTGTCTGGGGTTTTTTTGTTGATGAGAATAACCTGTGCTTTGCGTGTGATGTTTTGGCTTTGGTTCTATGTTGTTTGGCTCAGGAAGTTATAAAGATTCTGTCAGCTAAGCTTGATGAGCATCTTCTTATCTTACGGTGTGTCAGCAACATAGATTGGTAGTTTGCATTCATTTCCTGGGTGCTAGATGATTACGTCAGAGAAATCGCTGACATTCTAGGTTGGCATTGTAATATTGTAATTATCCTTTCTAAAAGTGCTAATAATAAGATTTAATTACATTTAACTGTGCTTCCCCTCTCCCAGTCACTAGTCTCTCAGGGAAAATGCACTGAGAGGTCAGGGTAGGGAAAACAACGCTGCAGGTGCCTGTGTTACGCTTAAAAAAAGAAATGACTGAATGGCAAATTCAGCCCTAGGGTATCCCATGAGCTCGCTAGCATTAAGCCTAATCATTAACATCATTAAATAATGGCAATAGTTTTAAGGCTTCAGGCAGAATTCGGTTCTGATTCTCTCCGAGCAATTCCCCTGGACTTAGTGTTTACTGGTGTAGCTCTTCCTTAGTTGTGCAGGACGTAGCTGCTGCCTTTATTCTTCCCATTGAAAGAAGCCGTGGAGGTACCATCTACTCACTGAAACAACTTACGTGCTTTTAGCTGTAGTCAAACTTCCTTCCCAAGATTTCAGAGATTCATTCAAGTCTCTATTTGTTTCTTGTCTAAGACTCTTTGAACATAGATGTTCTGTGTCATTTTGGGTGGTTTTTTTCCCTGTAAATGAACTATTAACAGGAGTCCTGTCACAAAGAGAGGTTTCTGCCTGTAAGGATACAAATGTGCACTAGTGGAGAAAATGGAGGGTTTTCTTCTTTCAAAATCGTCGTCGTTGTGAAATGTGGCTCATTAAATACTATGATTCTTGAGAGTTTTCTGGGAAGAAAATCCTCCTCTTTTCTTAGTCTTGGGTTAGTACTGTTTCTGGAATTTGGAGATGGAGCAGCAAAGAGTCTTTATTATTTGTGGGCAGCACAACCAGATTTTTTTGAGGGATGAGGCTTATTGAGTTGGAGCCATAGAGAGTTTCAAGATGACCTAGGTTCTTTTAATGTGACTCAATCAATGGCTCCATGGCATTGAATTTTAATGAACTTGTTCTAAAATTAGAGATTAAGTTTTCCCAGTGACTTTTTAAAATGGCAGGCATACGGAAAGATTGAACAAGTAAAGTGCCAGTTGCTGCATCTTTCTTGCTGAGCATCCCATCAGCAATGGATCTCTTGCTGCTGGGAGGCTGTTGTGGGGCTGCTCATTGAGAACTCCTGTGCCACATCAGAGTAGCAGCAGCAAACCTCAATCTTAGTGTGTGGTCACAGAGCAGCAAAGTGCGTGTGCTGAGATGTAAGCAATGAGCTGGATAATTTGGTAGGGATGCGCCTGTGAGCACTATTCTATTCTGCAGTATCTTCTAGGTCATGCAAGAGCTAGTAGGAAGTCAGATTGTTTTGCTACTCACTTCAGCAGGAATCAATTTACTATCCGTTGATGTAACCCGCCTGGCCATGTTCCCGTGCGACTTGGTCTAGGCGATCCTGCTCTGGCAGGGGGATTGGGCTAGATGACCTTCTGAGGTCCCTTCCAATCCCTAATGTTCTGTGAGTCTGTGATCCCCTAATAGACACATCTGCCTGAATGTGTCTCAGGCTTGCCCGGAGGGGTTGTGGATACCCCATTACTGGAAGTATTCAGAGCCAGGTTGGAATCTGAGCAACCTGATCTCGTGGAAAGTGATCCTGCTCATGGCAGAGGGGTCACAGCTAGATGATCTTTAAAGTTACTTCCAGCCCAAAGATTTATACATGTAACAGCAATTGCATGGAGTCTGTAGAGGAGTCCAGCAGCTGTTCTGTATGATAAGAGGTGAGTCGTCCTTGTCCTTTCTCTAGTTGGTTTCCTTTTTATGCCAGTTCCATGGAATGAAACAGGATGCAATGTTGGTTTTCTGTGTTCTGTAGGTTATATGCAGAGAGCGTAGGCTCTGTTTCTTATTTGTTAAATCTGTAGTTTGAGTTCTTCCAGTGGAGAATTTTGAGGGGACAAGTGTTTGGGTTTTTTTCTGAAAAAAAGAGAAAAGCTAAAACCAACTGCAGCCTGACATAGACCAAAATTATGTGGCCCATGCCAGCGTTAGACTACTCTTTGTGGAAGGTTTCCCAAGTCATGCCTTTAGGCACGCATCAAGGGATGTCTCGTGAGAGAAGATGTGCTTGCATAAAGAGCATTAGCTAGAGTAACAGCAAGATGTTCTACAAAATGTAGATCAGCTTGGAATTGCAACAGGAAGAATGTGAAAGCCCTAAGTCTGAGATTCTGTGATGGAGGAATGAGACCTCCGTGGGGGTAGTGTGCCTGTGGGCTCCCTTCTTCCCATTTGTCTTCATGAGTCAGGACTGAAAGAACACTGCTGGCTCTGCGCTCTGGTTCTGTTCCTGTCTGTAGCATTATTGTCCAGAAATACCTGTTACACTGAGGAGTTCTAGGCCATTTTTATTCTTTAACCTTTGTCTTTAGGTCAAATGTGAAGGTGACAAGAAATATGCTCTTGATTTGAGTCTCTTCAAACACGTATTAAACACGAAAGTGCTAGCTGAGAGCTCTGTGCTATTTCAGCCATTTCCCAAAGTGCCAGTTCTTGCTCAGTGGGCTGGTTGCTTTTTTAGACTTGTTATGACAGATGTAGCTTGGGAAGTCGACGTCAGTCTAATCCTTTAGCTCCAGTAGGAATGATCTGTGGAGCTGTGAGGCTAGTTTCTCATGTTCTCAGAATCTACCGAGTGCTCAGATCTGCATTAGTCCTTTCTGGTAGTTCTTAATTCTGACCTCTCTAAACGTCTGTTAGCTGCGCTTAGGGAACCTTTGAGCGAGGTAGCGCTCTAACATGGACCCTTTGAAATGTCAGAAATGGTTCCGCAGTCAATGGTAAAACACTCAACGTGTTGGACCCAAGATGGCCTCTAGCTGCTGAGTGAAAGCCGGGGGGAGATGACCACGTACTTTCACAGAGATGTAGAAACAGCTCTGCTGTGCGAACCTTGTTTGTTTTTATCTCCAAGTAGCAAGCAGAGGACTACAACACACAACCCGTAAGTGACGCACGCTTCTTTTTGCTTAGGTGAGTTCCCAGCGTAGCATATTTCCACATCAACCCAGTTAAAGACCAGTTTGTTCTGGGAGAAGCCTTCTAATAACACAGATTTTAAAGCTATGCGCGATTCAGACCTGAAGTTTGGTGTTTTTTGTTAGACTGGATGGATCTTTACAGTGGCACATCTCGAATGAGGAATGGATGTAGAAAAACTTTGCTCTAGTCAGTAGCTTTCTCCTTTCTAATCATTTGAGAAAGGAATTTTGAAACCTGCTGATAGAAGAGTGCGGAGCGAGAGCTGCTCCATCATTGTTCCTCTATTGAATGCGCTGTGCCTAGATAGTTAAAAACAACATACCAGATCCTGCTGTGGCAGGGGGATTGGACTGGATGATCTTTCAAGGTCCCTTCCAATCCCTTGTGATTCCATGATTCTAAATAATTCTGTGACTACAGACAAAGAGAAGCCACCTTCTGAAGCATGAGCACAGGTTTCATGGCTCTCCCTTCTTCAGCATCTTTTCTGATCTCTTAATAGTTCTAGGTCTGAGCAGCTCAAGAAGAGTTGAAATGGAGGCAGGGATCTGAGAGAGATGCCCTGCTTGTTTCTAGCACATAAATGCAGTTGATGTGATTGGCCACGCACCTATCTCCCTCTTCCTTTTAAACCAGCTAGTCCCTGCCTTCCTTCTGGCGCCTGTGAGTCTGTGTTCTCTGGCATTGGGGGCTGAGCAGATTGTATCAGGCTGAGTTTTGCAATGGCTCTTGTCAGAGTAGCTTTTCATAACGCCACAGTTCACTGAAACTCTTCTGATGGAAATTAGTGCTGGATGTGAAAAAGAGTGCTGCCTTGTGATCCAGTGTGATCTAGGACACCAAAGTGTTCTGTTGTCTGTTTGTTACAGCTGAAGGAAAAACACAGTCTTGAGTGAAGTTCTAAGAACTGTTTCTGGAACTATCTGTGAGTTTGCTGTAGCAGGAACCTGTACATCTGCCTCATGCCTGAGAACTCTGGATGCTGTTGTCTTCCTGACCTTAGACAGAAAGAAGTGCTGCCTTCAGATGTTTCTTTCGTCTGCTGTAGACTCATTATTTCTCTGCTTCGTGGCTGCTACCATGTCGCTTGATCGTCTATGGGCACTGGTACTGTTGGAAAAAACCCCTAAAGCACATGGGCAGAACTGAACAGATTTGTCTCCTGCTCTTTTTACTCAAAGTGTCAGTGTCCTGAGGGATGCAAAGCTTTTTTGTCCCTTCTGCCAGGAAGAGATCAGGGCAATTTGATAAATAATGTGAGGATGCAGAGTTGCCAGCAGCTCTGTGCTACAGGGCAAGAGCAGCACTGAGAATGTGCAGTGAGTTACTTCAGGTGTTTATGCTCCTCTGGAGCAAGAGAGAGGAGGCACCCAGCAAAGTGTTCAGTCTGTCCTGGTGCTTTTTATTGCTTCCAAAAAGCTCTTCTTTAATGCTGTATTTGACATGACAGTGGTGATGCAACAGATTAGAAGTCTCCATCCAGACTTGTATGAATCGAGTAGACTAGAGTTAGCTTCTGAAATCAAAGGCCAATTGTTTTACTTTCTTGATAGCTCTCCTGTTTCAGTAATCCTGGAATAGCTTTGACCAGCCAAAGCTTATTAGTGTGCTCTTTTCTACTGGTCACATTTGAGACCTGACGATACGACAAAGACTTTGCCAGAATCCTTTGTTCACTCTCTGATCCTGTTCTTGAAGCCCAGTTGGTCTCTGTCTTCTGTAGTTCTGTTTTAACCCCTGTGTATGTGCAGGGCAGCAGCATCTCTTCTTAATAGTTTTCCTTCATTCTTGCTTTCTCACCTTCTCTACTCGCTCACCCCCCCAAAAAACCAAGCCCCAACCCCACACCCAACCCAAAACCTTATGGAGTTGGTTTTTTGGTTTCTGTAGGTTGGTTCCTCTGGGTATTTTTTAGGACATGCAAATGCTGGGAGCTGTTTTTGGAAGGGGGTGATAGCAGCAGGAAATGTTGAAGTGAGTTTGTGCCAGGCCCTTCCTCTGCAAAGGGCTAACTGCATTGCAACTTCACTGAAGAACAACAAATCAATGTCACTGTTACGGCCTGCGGTAACCTCGTGTGCCAGCTGTCAGCACTGGCTGTTGGGACACGCAGCAAGACAAATGCATGGCTCAGTGGTCTGATGCTGGTTTTATCCCAGTGTAAAACCACTAATCCAGCAGAGCTCTCTAACGGGAGGAACAGTAAGAGATTTGGGAGCACTGTGGGACTTCTTGGAAATCCTTTGTTGGAGCGTCTTCCTCTTGCGCTGCGGTGGCTCACGTACGTGGCACCTGCAGAAGCTCCGTCGGCACTGCCAAAGGAACGTGCTGTTCCTGCTGGTCACGCCGTTTGCAAACACTGAGGCCATATGCTTCATCCCTTGATTGGCTCTCTGCAAGCCAAGTGACAAGCAGATGTGAGAGAGGTGGATGGGTCTGTTTGCACCAGCAGAATGCCTGCTTGTCCTATAAGCACTGCGCTTAAGTTGAAGTGAGAAACTGGTAATCCAGCTAAGCCGACACCATTAGGGACTTTGTACACATCGTTTGTGATCTCAAATAGTAGGCTCCAGGTGATAGTCAGGTCCTCAGCCAGCCAGTTCTTACTCATTGTGTATCGTTGAGGACTAAGGAGAAGTGTGTCTGTGGGACATAGGACATAGGACAGCCACAGTAGAATTCGACGAAGCTTTAGCCGTGTTTCTCAGCCTTAAAGCAGCGTGATGTTTCAAAAGCTGTGCAGTGCCTTTGCACTACTGAAGCAAACAGAGGACCAGCTTTCATCACAAAATTGTTTAGCTGAGGTCTGGTACCTTCTGGATCGCAAATAAAAGGCCTGGCTGAGGTGGCTGCACCACGTCCTTAGCACACAGAAATCAAGGGCATGTGGTGAGCGGTTCCAACAGGGAGTATCTGCTGCAAGCGTGCTTCCTCTTATTGTCCACACATGGTGCAGAGCTTTGCAGTAGGAGAGGGGCTAGGAGAGTGCTGTTCATGGCTTTGCTAAGCTCACACATGCCCTGACCTGCAGGTTGGTATCTATTTATCTTAAGTGCAAAGCACTAAGGAATCCTGGCAGAAGAGTTCCTGTAGAGATTAATTTTTCTAAATGTCCTATTAATCTAATCGCGTGTTCAGAATTGCTTTAGAATTGTTTCTCAGTCCTTGATGCTGTTTCCTGGGATACAAGGTATCATAAACCCCCCTCTGGCTACACTGGGTTAGCACCCAGCAGGCTGCAGATTTCACTCCTGTTCCCCATTTTGGGCAACATAAAGTGTTCCCTGTGTTTTGCATGTGTTGTACAAATGGATCATCATTATCAGTCATGTAATTGTTATCAATTATCTGTTGTGTGCATTTCAGTGGTCTTCTGTACTCAGTAATGTCCAGCTGGCTACACGGCTGCGGTACGGCTGCGTTTGGAAGCCCGCTTCTTCACAAACAGCTGTCTGTTTGTGCTCTGCCTCTCCCTGCTGTAGGTCTAAGGAATATTTGTGAAGGCACTAGCTAATTTTGTAAGTAATAATAATAAAAAGGCCTCAAGAAGAGTCAGCCCGACAGTACCACCCTGTTCTGGTTCTTTATGTCTGTCTTTACGTGGCGTTATGAAACACCTATTGTTCCAGACTGGCAGCTTTCATCGTGTCTGTAAGCCGACTTGTGGTCATGTAGTACTTTGTTTTGCCATCCAACCTCTGAATAGTGCAGGGACTTTCTTGGTCAGTTGGTAGTTTGCATCTTTATGAATCAAGGATTAAATACAGGAGCAGCGAGTGGAACTTGGCTTCCCAGCGCAGTGATTTTGGGCAGTAATAGGGATTCCTGTGCCCTGTCTGTAGCAATGCAGGGCTCAGCCTTGACTGAATTAATTCTGCTTACAGATCTGTTAATCACGGGTCAGCTGAGCTGCAGTAACCAACCACGTGCAGCTTGCAGCCTCTGGAAAGCAGAGGTGGAGTATTTGAGCCTGACTTGCTTTGATCCAGACTCAGGCCAGTGCACGCTCCGTTTTGGGTTTTACAGGATGGGTGCGGGGTGTCAGTTCCAGCACACACGTAACAGTAGTCGGGTCATGTTTAAATGGATTGAGTTTGGTGTCTTTGCTCAGTTTGTACCTTTGCTGTTCCTGTGGGAGCTGTCCTTGGACCTATTGGGTTGTGTCTGGTCTCTGCCATGATGTCAGGCTTGAGGCTGCTGCCATGGTGCCTTCAAACTGCACAGACACGAGCGAGTGTCAGAGAGGAATGAGGAGCTTGTGCTGTATTGTACTGTAGGCCAGAGGTAGGCTCATGTAGGTGGAGACGAGCTGGCTGTTGTATGTGTGGTCCTTTTTGGCCTCTTTGGCAGGTGCTCACACTTGGTAAAGACCAGTCACGTTTATGTGGTTGACTTTCATCTGTAGTTTAGTTCACATGGTTTTACTCTTGAACACCAATGTCAAAAAAGTAAGGCATGAAAGAGTGAGTGAGTTTGCCACGCCACAGTATCTGCCGAGGCTATCGTGGAATCCTAGAACCACTTAGGCTGGAAAAGACCTTCTGGACTGAGTCCAACCATTAACCCAGCTGTGCCAAGCCCACTGCTAAGCCATGTCCTTAAGTAACATATCACTGACTTGTGAACGTGTCCAGGGTTGGCAGTTCAGTGCCTCCTCAGGCAGGCAGTTCCAATCCTGATAGCCCTCTCAAGAAAGACCTTTTTCCTATGTGTGAAAGCATCTTTTAACACAGCTTTGAACTTGTGGTTCTGGTAGTACGTGAGTGAGATCATATTCAACACTGATTAAAAACACAATGTATGTTCCTACATTGGTGTAACAGAACCACAGAACATTAGGGATTGGAAGTGACCTCAGAAGATCATCTAGTCCAATCCAAGATTGAGTACTTTACCTACTACACCTTTATTGTCTTCAGAGAAAAGACTAAAGGCCAGCTCTTAGCAAGTCTGCCTTTAAGTTGGCCAGTGTCACAGCTTCGTAGGCTCCAACCTTTTTATGTGGACTCATGCGTCCTTAAGCCACTCCTCTCCCCTTGAGCTTTCTCAAATATATTTGATACTGCCTGCACAATGACCCTTGGGAAGGTAAAACCAGTGCGCCCTGTTTGGTGAGTGGAAGGCAGCGCAGTCACGTGTTGAGGAAAAGTAGCTGGGCTTGCTTTGGCCTGTGGACTTTGCAATTAGTTTTCAGAGTACCACTGCACGGCTAAAAGAGTTGTTTTTCTGCTCTGCTGTCTTCACAGCGAAGTGTACAATCTCTCCTCTGTCTTGCAGGCATTTCCTGTGCTAGGGATTTTTTTGCTAAGGTTTCCCACTCTTGCTGCTCCTGTTTCAGCTCATTGGCTGCTGGGTTAATGAGGGCACTCGGGACTTCCTCTTAATTCAAGCACTGCATTGTGTAAACTCCTAAACAGGGTCAGACAACATAGTGTTGCCAGCTGCACATCTGCAGCCATCTGGACTTGTGGCAGGAGTACTGAAATGGGCATTGTGTGGCAGAGCTGAAAGAGTGACAAGAGCGGTGCAGATCATATTTGCAGAAACCCAGAAAGTAAATGCCCTGCATTTGATCTACAAGGTCTCCAGAATCGTTGTGGAAATGGTTGTTCTGCCCATATACGTCACAAACCAAGACTAGGGGGTATGCTGCTGCTGTGCAGAGTTCGGTGCCAGACCTTGCTGGCTGGTTCACTGCCCCTGCGTTGCTAAGAGGTAAATGATTACGAAGCTTAGGACACTCACAAGCAGTTCTTATTTCCCACTTCTATGCCTTCATCAAGGTTCTCTTTCTAATAAACATCCCTTCAGTATAGCAATTTAACAGCATTCTTAAAGAGAAATACTTGCATGTTGTAAAAGTGCATCTTCCAAGCCTGAGAAGAGAGGTGCAGGTGAGCGGTCCCACAGTGTTTTGTATCCACACTTACCAGTTGTGTGTGATGTGTGTGGCACAGGAACTTGTGACCTCTTCATTTCTGATCCTTTCTTACTGACCAGCATCTCTCTTCGCTGTTACAAGAATAACATCATGGGTCTGCCTGAAGTCAGTGAAGCTTCAGATGTTAACTTTGGAGGAACCATGGTTTCATTTACTTGGACTGTGTTGCTAGAGATGCCCTCTCTCCTTTGCAAGCTTATGTCTCATCACTTGTTTCCCGGCTTTCACAGGCACTAGAACTGGGGGTTAACTAGGGTTTACCACACAGTCATTTTGTTGCTGGTTTTGTGCTGAATGTGCCTGTTACGCACAAATAACCTGCGTGTGAGACAGCTCAGGATAAAGTTGTCGTTTTAGGTCAGATGCTTCCCCTGAACTGGCTTTTGAAGTGTTTAGAGCGCCTTTTCAATGACACCTGCATCCTGTGCAGTGGTGCTCACAAAGCGGGCTGTGAAGTTTCCTGTAAGAAGAACGACCTCAAGGTAATGCACTCAGGGGTGAGCATTACAGTTTTGGACTTTTCTGTCTGATTTAAACTTCTTTCTCAAAGATTCGTTATCTTCTGGGGATGGCGTTCATAGCCAAGATCCGTTTCCCTGCTTTCATAGACTCCTAGAATGGTAGGAGTTGGAAGGGACCTCCAGAGATCAACCCGTTGTGCTAGAGGGGTCCAACTGCCTTGCTAGAGCAGCTTCTCCTAGAGCAGATCACACAGGAGATGTCCAGGTGAGTTTTGAATGTCTCTAGAGTCAGAGATTCTGCCACAACCTCTGTGGGCAGCTGGTTCCAGTGCTCTGTTACCTGCACTGTGAGAAGGCTTTTCCTTATGTTCAGATGGAATCTCCTCTGATCCAAATTATGCCAGTTACCCCTTGTGCCATTGCTGGGCACCACAGAGAGGAGCCTGGTCCCATCATCGAGATGCTCACCCTTTGAACACTTTTAAGCTTTTATGGTGGTGAATGGTGCGAAGTCCAGTTGGCGACCAGTCACAAGCGGTGTCCCTCAGGGCTCAGTCTTGGGACCTGCCTTGTTTAATATCTTTATCAA